>BRDA01006562.1:144442-179621 GCA_036984385.1 Crenuchus spilurus
AAATACTTTATTTTCCCCACTGTATATATACATACGTACATGTGTGTATATATATATATATATATATATATATATATATATATATATATATATATATATATATATAATGAGGGTGAGTGAAAAATAATTTGCAGTCTGGATGTAGAATTTATTTAGCTTTCATATTCCCCCATTAAAATGTTTTTGGCTGAGCTACAAATGCACCATTGTCTTATCCTCTTCGTCAGACGTGAATCTCATCTTGTTTCAGGGGACCAAACAGGTGATAGTCTGATGGGGCAGATATCAGGATGCTTTATTACCTCAAAATAAAGTTTCTGTAGAGTGTCAACAATATGGGCAGCAGTGTGTGGATGGGCACCGTCATGCAACAACACAAGACCCTTGGATAGCAGTCCTCTGTGTTTTGTTTGAATTTTAGAGTTCAGCTCTTCAGTGTGCTGAGAACTGATTAAAATAAACTAGTAAAACTATATAAACCATAAACTAGTAAAACTATATAAACTAGTAAACATATATAAACTATAAATAAACTAGTAAAACTAAACTATAAATAAACTAGTAAACATGTATAAACTATAAATAAACTAGTAAACATGTATAAACTATAAATAAACTAGTAAACATGTATAAACTATAAATTCGTAAAAATATATAAAATATAAATAAACTAGTAAACATGTATAAACTATAAATTCGTAAAAATATATAAAATATAAATAAACTAGTAAACATATATAAACTATAAACTAGTAAACATATATAAACTATAAACTAGTAAACGTATATAAACTAGAAATAAACTAGTAAACATATATAAACTATTTCAGAAACTGTTGATAAGACATAGTGGCTAAAAGAAGTTTTAATATAGCTAACATGTGGATGATTTTTGACTCACCCCTGTATATATTACAGACACACACATCAGGTGTAAAGTGTTTTGATGTAGTATAACATAATATGGCAAGG
This sequence comes from Crenuchus spilurus, assembly GCA_036984385.1. Taxonomy (NCBI): domain Eukaryota; kingdom Metazoa; phylum Chordata; class Actinopteri; order Characiformes; family Crenuchidae; genus Crenuchus; species Crenuchus spilurus. Next base: position 145,415 of record BRDA01006562.1, read on the forward strand.
ATATGTGTAATCATTTCTGTCGCAGACTACAAAATGTGTTTATGGGTAAACGTTTCAGAGACCACAACATATACACCTCCAATATTTCAACCACGCATTGTATGAATCTGTAGAGCTGTGCATCACATGCATTCTAATTGTCTTGTATTATCTGGAAATGTCTGGAGTCCCAAGCAACTTCAGGCCGTGGTAGAACTAGCACAAAATCAGTTTGAGAGACATTTGGCAAAATAAGTGGGAACATTACAAAACAAAGTAGATTAATTCACAACTTTCCTTTTTGTTTTTTTCTGATTCTCATCCCTTACGTACGTGTTCACGTTACGTTCAAGTATGTTGTGAGATACATGTGAACATCCATGAACATACACAGAGCTATAAATCAGCCTTAAAATCTGTTTTTAAAGACTGCTCCGATACTGATCAACTCAGAGATTTAATCTGAAACAAATCCATGGTCCTTGGGCCTTGTTCACATCTTTCATTAGCATCTTGAGTGACCCCATCATAGGGTGACAGTGTTGAAGACAAACTCTGATGTCTCAGGGGCGCATTTTTATGACCATCTGTAGTGTGAATGCTTAAAGCATCGTGTTCAGTTGCAGAATGAATGATAACAATTAGTTCTCTTCATCCAGTGACAAAACACAAATGACGATACATGAACGGTGCATTAAAATTTCAGATTGATATGACTACATTTCACCATATATCTGAGGTGGATGTTAATATCTGGTGTGAACAGGATACTGGTTTTAGGGGTGCATTGTAAATGGGATGTTAAAAAGTGGCAGAGCTTGATGTACATAGTAGGAGAATGGTTCATACATGTATTAGTGATGGGGCTCCTGATGGTTCCTAATACTGATAGTGGTGCTATACTACTGTTGATTATGCTGTGGGTCAAAGTATTGGATTCTGTTGGCAGGTACTAAATGAGGCAGTAGGAGCAATGATGTATCACACAATCACTCTGACCAGAGAGGACCTGGAGAAATTCAAAGCCCTACGTATCATCATCCGTATAGGCAGCGGCTACGACAACATTGATATAAAGGCTGCTGGAGAGATGGGTAAGATTTACTGCAACAGCAACTACACAGACTACATGGTAACAAGTAGCTGATTTGTTTAAATTTACAAGTTGTTTGGTTTTTTCTCCTGTTACGTTTTTATAAAATATATTAAATATGGCACTTCTGTTTTGCTTCTCCAGTCCTACTTGCTAGGGAAACTGTGGTGATACAGATCCTGCGTTGTGAAAGTGTCTTCAAGCATCAGGATATTATATTTTGTCATCACCTATTTTTAACAGCGTGGTAGTGTTCTTCAGAAGCTGTATGTGGGAGTAAGTTGAAGTGAAAGATCCAGTAACATTCTTAAGGCTTTCACAGTGTATGACTCACTCTGGGCTTTAGTATCAGAGCAGTTTGCCTCTTACAGGTAATAAAAGAAAGAAGGTAATTCTGATTCTACTGCTGACATTCTACTGTCAGCGCTGAGAAAGGGATTATGTTTGAAAGACCTTTCAAATCTGTACTTTTCTATGAAGCTGAATGCAATACTTTTGCTATCTCGAGAAAAACAATCGCCAGCACAGTTTCCAGGAGAAAAACGTTTGAGAAGAGAGGGAGATAGGAGGACTTTTCTTGCTGTGGGAGCTCTGTGTTGTGAGAGAAAGCTGAATATGAGAGACAGATAGATAAAGAGAGCTGGAAGGAAATCTAGTGTAAGCTGAAGCAGGACAGAGTCCCAGTTTTGCCAAATCAGATGAACTTCTGCTTATTTCTGTGTAGTGAAGAATGACTGCTCTCTACTGCCTCTTGCTGTGAATGCTGTGTTACTACATGCAGTACTGTGGATACTGACATTAGTGCATGTGTCTCTGAGCAGTATATTTGTAAGGAGATATGCTTTTTTATTATAACCTTCAAGTGTTTTACAGAATACATTCTGAGGAAAGTCAGTATTCTGCTTCAGAGAATCATTCTTGGTGTGCATGCATACAAATCCCTTTGTTTTTGTTTCTGTATGGTCTTGTAGGTATTGCGGTGTGTAATATCCCATCAGCAGCTGTAGAAGAGACAGCAGACTCAACCCTCTGTCACATCCTCAACCTATACCGCAGAAACACGTGGCTGTACCAGGCTATCCGGGAGGGCACGCGGGTCCAGAGCGTGGAGCAGATTAGAGAACTGGCGTCTGGAGCTGCACGCATACGGGGAGAGACGCTAGGGCTCATCGGCTTTGGTGAGAGAGAGTTATTAGGATAATGCCGATACTAGATTTTTCTGTGATACAATTTGTATACAGTATAATTATTGTTGCATCATTTTGCTTGACATCATGATCAGTGGTGTACTCAGAATTTCATTTTCACAGAGGAGGGTGTGGAGGGCAGGTTTTCAGTACTGAACATTCGTAATTAAGGGGGAGCGTGCACTTCGTTTGCACATGCTCATCCCTGCCTTTGGGTTAGGTTACCAGGTACAACAACACATATCCCACAAACAGTGAGACACCCATTTGATTTGTGTCACTATGAAATTGGGAGATTAACAAGAGAAATCAGGAGTGTTGGCTAGTCTGGGTTACAAGTTGTGGGGGCCGCATTCTGTCCCAAAAGCATCACTACTACTGCCCTATAGCCAATTAATGGATTTACTGAGCTCTGAATAGCTGAAAGAATAACTGTAGATAAAGAATATTTAACCTGAAGTCAACCTTTTACAGAAATAAACATAGTTGGTCAGAGCTTCTGCTTGAAGATTGTAATCTCCTCATCATTTTTTGTTTGTTGTATTAACTTTTTTATACAACAACTAGTATGTAGCCAGCATTGTAAGAAGATTATAGAAAAGTTAGCACAGTCTTCACAGGCATCAGAGAATGTTGAGTGAGAACTCTTAACATGACTTGACTTGACAAACTGGTGTGTGTAACACTTGCTGTGTGTCTGTTTATGTGTTGCACAGGCCGGTCGGGTCAGGCGGTGGCAGTCCGGGCGAAAGCTTTTGGCTTCAATGTTATCTTTTATGACCCGTATCTGCAGGACGGTTTAGAGCGGTCGCTGGGGGTCCAGAGAGTATACACTCTTCAGGACCTTCTGTACCAAAGCGACTGTGTGTCTCTACACTGCAATCTGAATGAACATAACCACCACCTCATCAATGATTTTACCATCAAACAGGTAAGGTAGTACAGGACATGATGGAGATGTAGACACTGTTTTTATATGTTATATATGGAACCACTGCCATCTAGTGGCATTTTTGAAGCTCCAAATTCACACTTCTACAGATTTTCTTTTTTTTGTGCTTAACACTAATTTCAGCTCTGAAGAGCTTATTGATGTGTGCATTGTTTAAAAGGAGCACATTGATCAGGATTTTAAAACTTAAGTTAATTGGTAAAATTGGTACGGCAAGAATTGTGTAAAGGTAAAGTGATTAATTAGCCAAAATGATCTTACACATTACAATTACCAATGTAAGGCTAATAAACAGTCATTTATTTCAGCTGTTGTTTATTTTATTGTACACAGAAACAAAAATTAGTTTGCTTTGATCATTTATATTTGAGTTTGTTAGTAGAACCAGCAGATTGGTTCAAAGGGTAGGAAATATAGTTGAAAAGCAATGGAATGGCATGTATTTTATTCCTAAACACATATGCAATATGCATCTAAACTAGTGATGAGCGATACCAAGTTAAACTAAAACTAATATTTCGATATTAGTGCAGATAAAAATCATTTTAAATGTATTTTTATGATGAAAATGAGAAAATCTGGACTTTAAAATTCTAACATGTGGTTTGTTATAAACGCTACTGTTATTACTCTTTTTTCTGTCGGAATACACCAGGAAAAAACTAGATGGTTAAAAAAATGTATATTCTCATGGGGATTGTTTAAAAAAAAAAGTGTGGATATTTCCCTAACAAACCATTCATCTCTCGTCTAAACTCTAGTGAACAAAGACTGAGATTTATACTAGCAGCTCCCACTTGCAAAGCCTACAGACTGCTCTGCTCTTTTATATCCTGAATAATTATTTCCCAGTTAATGTAGGTAATACAGCACAGAGTCAACATAAATGTTAAATACACTAATACATTAAATATGCATTAATGAACCTTGCTTGTAACTGATTCGCTCAAAAACTCCCACGTAGCTGGCTCCACAAGGGGGCGCCATTAAGACTGAAATAGCTTTTGATGCTTCATAAAAGCAGTGCTTTGCATTATTGACACTGTGCCCTTCTTAACTACTGGAGGTTTGAAAACATCTCCTTCAGTGACGTGTTGTATCTGTGTAGATGCGCCAGGGGGCGTTCCTGGTGAACTGTGCCCGAGGGGGTCTAGTGGATGAGAAGGCTCTGGCTCAGGCCCTGAAGGAAGGCAGAATCCGGGGAGCTGCTCTGGACGTCCATGAATCAGAACCTTTCAGGTAAGATTTGCAACCAAAGTTATGGTAGCACTTTATTATATTGCATATTTAACAACTAGTTTAGACTTGGCCTAATACAGTAATCCTCAATTGTGGTCCTGGAGGACCCTTATCCTTCACATTTTTGGTTTTCTTTCACACGTTATTGAAACCAGAAAGGCTTTGTTAATTAGATTAGTTACATAAGACGTGTTTGAATACAGAAAACGCCAAAGCAGGGGTACTTCAGCAAGAAGATTGAATCCAAATTTAACCTGATATATTTTTGAAAGAATACAATAAATGACATTTTAAGTAAAATTGTATCTGATTATTTTCACATACTAGTAGCATGGATATTAATATTTCCATTGAATAATGTTCCATTGAAAAATTACTGAATGGATCATGTCACGTGGAAAATGTATCCGTTACCATTTGAAGTTGATTGCAGTTAATAGCAAATTATTTATTGGGGCTAAAATGCCTTAATTGTTAGGATTGCTCAGAATGGGCAGGTATGTTGTCTATAAATTAAATCACAGGTACAAGTGAAACATCAAAAGCTATAAAGCAAGAAAAGGTCTGTATCGTACTGATGAACTGAGAACTGAACTTGAGAGAGAAAAGATGTGACTGAAATGTTTCTATGCATTTTACCCCACAATTTTTTTTTAGTTGTTGAATTTAACATAGAATTTGGCACACTCTGAAGCCTCTGAGAGGTTTTATGTAGCATCTTTAAGTAATGACCTTAGGTAAGGGAAAATCTTCCCTCAGGCTTGATTCTTATGGGATTCTGTTAATGTTTTTATACAATTTAGCTCTGTCCACAATTTCCCTGATTCCTTACCTATCTCAACCATTTTTTTCTGTCTTTGTCTCACTAGTTTCACCATGGGCCCACTGAAAGATGCCCCTAACCTAATCTGCACCCCACACACAGCCTGGTACAGTGAGCAGGCCTCGCTGGAGATGCGAGAGGCAGCCGCCACTGAGATAAGAAGAGCGATCACGGGTATATGCTTCCTGCACATGCTCAAAACTTTCCCACAAGCCATGCTCTCACTCATGCTCATACTATTGCCTTTCTGTGTGTTTGCAGGTCGTATTCCAGACAGCCTCAGAAACTGTGTCAACAAAGAGTTCTTTGTTGCCACTGCTCCTTGGGGAGTAGTAGAGCAGCAGGTGCATGCAGAACTCAACGGTGGAGCATACAGGTAAGGAGTATAACACCTTAAAAAGGAGGATGCTTACCTTTTCCCACTTATCTTTTTCCATCTAACCTCAATTTTCTCTTTTCATTGTCACTGTATGAGCAATGTACACAATGTATACAGCAGAAGCAATTAAGCCTGTAAGGATTAATGTCTACAAAAGCATTGCCTACCATTGAGTACTTACATAATCACTTTTATTCATCAGTACTAGAGATGGCATGATGACACTTTTTCTTTTTTAACACTGATATTGATAAGGAAGTCTAAACTCAGTAAAAAGATATATCGGGCTCAAATACACAGCTGTGTGATTCTATGCTATTTCAGGCTACACTTCGTCACATTCATTATTTGCTTCCCTCCGATATCCAATCAAGAGTGTGCAGCAGAAATTGGCCCAATATTGATATCCCATCACTAATCTCTGTCTACATATATTAAACTCTGAGTTAACTCTTTAGCTATAACTCAGAATAACCCACCATAGTGCTCCCAGACACACTTGAACATGCATTTTCTGGCCCTGGTTGTGTCTGACTGCTTCTCTTGCTCAGCAGAATGGCCCAGCCGCTGCCAGCTATATCTCCTGGCAGCCTGCAAGACAAAATGTATACCTAAACCCAGGCAGGTAAATATGTCAATATACTGAATCCAGTTAAGCTAGATTAAAGGGTAACACAACTTCATATTTATTTACCAAGGACACCCCAATGAAAATGTGAAACCAGTTCTTTAGTTGATGACTGTCCTCTTTACAGTAGGTTGCTGTTTGTGCAAATATGCACTGTCACTTCATGCTCTATCTCGTTAGATTTCTCCAGTGATCTGTCTGTGGTTTGTGTAGTTATCTTTGAATAGCTTGATCTACTTTTGCTTTACAAAAACTTTTAATTACTTTACATATCCAATTTTGGATTATTTTTCAAATATTCTCAAATATTGTATTTAAGATAGCATTGATAGTCTGTGTATATAAATATATTCCTCTGGCTTTACTTTAGGCTTGTTCAGGGTCCGGTGGGCATGACTCCTGGGGGTGTGGGAGGTACAGCAGAGGGCACAAATCTGGTTGGGGTGTCAAGTGCCCACGCCCACTCACTTCTGCCAGTCTCCCAGCCCAGCCGAGCCCCCTCTCCTAGCAAGCCCCCCAAAAACAGCACAGAGAACTCCTCACAGAGCCAGAACCACAGCAGCCGCAGAGACTTCCATTAGCATCTGCTACTGACCAGCAGTACAGTTTATTCAGCCAGTTAACTCCTCACCAGGGACCAGAACAGGAGAACTGGCTAGCGGCTACAGATAACTGTAGTGGGAATGGTTCGGTCATTCTCCATGGAGGTGTTCCTTTCCTCCTCTCTGATTAAGGGATTTAGTTTTTCTGTTTTTATTTTTATTTTTTCTTCCACAAGCGTGTTTTACTTCATCATCTTATGACGTTTGTTCATATCTGTGTGCACATACAGGTGGGTGTGGTTTTCCAGTATGGGTGTTGTTTAGCACAGACTCCACCCACTTTTTCATCTCTGCTGCTCAGAGTGTTTGATGGGACATGGACATTACCTGCCATGACTGCCCGACATGCATTAATCAGCCAACCTGTGTTCTGTGTTCCCTTATTTTTGTCCATTCCTCTGGGGAAAAAAACATGAATATTTGTCTTTATTTTTCAATGTTCAAGTGATTAATTAAAAATTTTTACAGTGTATTTATCAGAAGAGAACAGACAGAGAAAAGGTTGTCTGTAGCAACTATGATAACCTTTGACGTGACCCGTACACCTTTCCTGACTTGGCCTTTTAACCACCTGACCTTATTTCAGTACATAAGCGCACAAGTCCAGCAACCACCAGCTCTAATATGAGGTCACTCTTTCAGTTCTGTTGCATTGGTTTTTACATTACTGTTGTTGTTTTAGGCATGTCTGAATTTTTCCTCCCGCATATTGTGTTCATTGTTACAATTAAAATTCAGCTCTTATTTTGCATTTAAGTACTTTAAGACAGTAGATGGCAGCTTGTAATGTAAGGGTCCAGAGCCAAGAGCCACCCCTCTCAGGAAACAGCATTTATACATTTTTTGGTTTTCAAAGTCTACAATCCAAGAACCAAGGATCATTTGTCTCATTACTTTTCTCCCACTGATTCCCACACAGTTCTCTCTTTGTGTTTTTTTTTATAGATCTGACATTTAAACTGTTTTGATGTTGAATGTATGGCAGTTAGATTTGTATTGCCTAGTTTAATATTACTATAAACTTAGTCTTCTGTGACCCTCTCTCCGGTCTTCTGTTTGGGTTCAATGAGTGTTCAGGCCCGTTGCCTTGAGTTCGTGTTTTTGTTGCTGAGAAGTGTGTTTCAGGACATGTATTGCAGGACAGTGGGCTTGGTTTTTGTTGTGAGTGTATTCGTTTCTTGTACTGAAGCAAATATTTAGCTTCCAGAACAGTTCAAATAAAAAGACAAAATGCCATTCTAATACTATGACTGGGCTATGTTTGTCTTTCACAACGTGTGACATTTCTTTGTGAAAAGTCTTAAAGGAATCAGCCTTCCTCTCCTGTTGGAGCACTGACCTTCAGATGACCCCTCTAACATGTAATGCCTCTCTTAGCCATAAAGAGGTGCTGTAGGACAACAGTAATTACTTGTTTTTTGGTTAATTTTGTGTGTTTGCATTTTAAAGACAGAACAGTTTTGAATATCATCAGAAGCAGTCTGTCAGTCCAGAGGCAAGTTAATTAGTTATAGATTTTATGAATATATATATAAAGCTTTCTATTTTATATAAATGGGTAATATTTTGTATACATATCAGTGTTAATAGTTTAATATAAAAATGCAGGTGTAGTCCTTTAGAAGTATATGTAGATGATGTATATTTCTTTTTTATATTTAAATACATTCATATTTGGAAACAACTCACTCCTGTGTTCTTTTTATATGCAAAACACTTGTACAGTTAATTATAGTAGTGTTGTTATATAGAAAACCTTAATATTTGTTAGGTTTTTTTTTTTTTTTTTTTTTTTAAGTATCGTTTTAAATGTATTTTTATTTTTTATCTCTGTTGTCATTGACTTGACCCACCCCGCCTTTTCTAATATTTGCACATGCTTTCGTTTTTAGGTGTGTCATCTGAGTATGCTAGGACTTTGGTCATCCAGGCTTATCTTACTCTATTCTAACCGAAGATCTCTGCCATTTAATTGTTAACATGGAAAGGCAGATGCCAGTGTCTTTCATCTGGCAGATAACACCACATTATAAATATCTCTATGCCAAGGGGGAATGTAGTGCAGATTACACTGGATGTCTTGATGAGAGTCAGTGAATGGAATCCTTGTGGTGAAAATGGAGTAGTGTAACAGTATTCCCAGCCTATATGCATGCTACTTGATTGACATGTACAGTAGATGCCATAGGCAGCTGTGCCCTCTCTACAGGGCTTTAGATACTTAATATCCATGTGTGGAGAAAATTTTGGACATCCATATGGGGGACTCAAACAAAGATCTTTTATGACTCACCCTAGTTGAGTGAGTGAATATGCTGTTGTGTGTTAAAGTAGAGAACGTGCAAGAGCTGGCAGTTCAGTAGGCTACGTGTTTATCAGTGTGTTCTCAATGAACAGGTCTTTGCTGCTTAGCTTCACCATTATACTCTACTTTTAAAGTTCTCCCATTATAGACAACATATTTTTAGACAACATAGCTTATTTTTAGATCAATACTGAGTATTGTGTAAATCTCCAGTATGTTGTAATACACTATATGTCCAAAAGTTTGTGGACACCCCTTCTAAATAATACATTACACAGCTTTTCTAGACCCTATAGAGAAGTACTGGCAATAGAATAGGACACTGTGGAGCAAATAAGCATGAACCTATTGGCACCATGCCTAATGGCAGGCATGGGCTAGAGGGTTTTAAACCCCCAGCATTGTGCTGTGTAGTAGTGGAGCTGTGTTCTCTGGGATGATGGTGTTCCATCTTATACTTTTGAGATGAGTTGAGGATGGTGATCATCAAACATCCTGACCTAACTAATGAACTTGTTACCAAACACAGTCAGATCCTCACAGCACTGCTCCAAATCTAATAGAAAAACTTCCTTGGATACTAGACAGTTACTCCCAACAAAAGCAACATAAACCCTATTTAATACTCTTGATAATGGAAGAAACAATGAGCATGTGTCCAAATACTAACATATAGTGTATTAACAACTTTCAATTATGATTAAAAACAGTATATTCTGAATGTAAATATAGTTATCACCTTAAATATCACAGAATTGACTGCCCTCGTATGAGACTGAATGTTTTGCCATTATTAGTATACTTGAGAAATGTAATTATTGTTTAAATAAAACATAAGACTATTTTAAAAAGTATTATATCATTGTTTTGTGTGTTTTTATTGTGAAAACAGAGCAGAGTGGTTTTGAAGACAATTAGCATTAGCACTTAGCTCGGTCACTAAGGAAACGAGGTGTCTCTCGGCTCCTCCTACTTCCGCTCTCCAGGTGAGCAGCTGGAACAGGAACAGATTTTTATAGCGAAAAGTCAGAGCCTCACCCGTTGAACCAACATACTCGATAATGTGTGGATTTGGTAAGAATATGGACTGTATTTTTTATTGTATTTAAGGTAATTTGTCAAATGAGTAAAATAGATACGAGTTAACGGTACCTGGTTGTCTCTGTAAGCCTGTAGTTCCTGAAGTGGAGAATGTACATCTAGTTACTAGGTTTTGCATACTGATAGCTTCTTATTTATGTTTTTCGATTTTCACCTTCCACCTTAAATGGTGCTGCAGCTGCATTCAAGCCTTCGTGTACACGATGCACCATTTAAGGTGGAACAAGAAACTCAGCAAAAAGCTCAATAAATAAGAAGCTAACTTCAGCTTAGATTTACAAATATACTAGTAGATCTGCAAGAAAGTGAATATTGTGAAAACTTTCGTGTTCATGTTTTAATTAAAAAAGGCAAACTTTCATATATACTGTAATTACAGCATATTAATTAAACTGTAAATGAAATATTCTAATAATTTGAGATTCTGGATTTCTGATTTTCATTAACTTAACTATAAACCACCATTCTTGATTAAATTATGAACAATGAATTTTTTTCATGATATTCTAATGTTTTGATGTGTCGCTGTTGTGCATTTAGGGGGTTTGGGGTAAAAAGAAATTGTAGTTGATTAAACCTAAAAAAATATAAGTAAAATAACCTGCTTAAACATATACACTGACTTCTATGCGTACAAAAAACTGAAGTGAGAAGACACAGGCTGTAACATATGCAGTTGTTTGGTGAACTATTTTCAGGCCTGTGAAATGTCATGAATATGGAATAATGTTCTCCATCTGTTTGGTAGACAGGCAGAAGGGGCCTGGGAGGCTTATGACCAAAGGACTAACACTTATCGTTGTTGGGCACATCAATTTCATCTTGGGTGCTATTGTTCATGGCAGTATTTTGCGGCACATTTCGAAACCAAGCGGTAAAATATCAACGGAATATACAGTGTCCAATATCATAGCTGTCACCTCAGGACTGCTGGTGAGTTTTATGAAGGCTTAAATAGCACAGGTCTAGTGTTGCATGAATTTAGGAAGTGTCAGGAGGTAACCTCTTTTTCTCCTGGTTGCTATATCAGTTTATTTGATATATATTTATTTTTCAGAGCATTGCAAGTGGAATTGTGGCCATATTGGTATCAAGGAATATTACCACCTGGAAACTTGTAAGAAACTTCCCTTTACTTTGATTCTAGAAATGAAAAAAAAAACATGTGTGCTTTAAAAGCAAAGTAATAGTTTCCTACTCTTACTAGCAATTGAATAACAAGCTCATGTGTGAGTCCTAAGGATCATTGGTTTCATTGTGTTGGCAGTGTTATGCAAGTTATTTGTAATTCAGATGTCAGAAATGAGTGCACCTTAAAGTAACTGAATTCCCTCATTACAACAAATGTGTCTGATACTTCTGAAAATACATAAGTTATTAATGTGGAACCAAATTATAGTTTTCAATCAAATAAATTCAAAGGACTGATTTTTTTTTTAAGAGTTGACCTGATATGGTCGGAACTACAGTATAACAGCTTGTGTTGGGTTGAGTACAGTAAATCTTTGCTGTTTCTCCAGCATGTGGGCCTGTTGGTGAGCTCCTTCTTGAATGTACTACTCTCTACGGCCTGCTGTGTGGGACTGCTGCTGGCCATCAGCCTCACCATTAAAGCTGAAGGCAGCATGCTCATGCAGGGCTGCAACTCCACAGATGTGCCAATTAATGCCCGTTCACCTGTCTCTGCCAACTGCCCCTTTGACACTACACGCATTTATGTGAGTTGTCTGAGTGTATTGTAGAGACAAATACTGAATTTCTTTACAGAGGATTTGCAATGTCTGCAGTGTAAATGTTTCAATTTTGACAATCCAAAATAACCAATGAAAATGAAGTATTAACAATGGTATATGAAATAAATCTGAAATATTTCCTTTGGGCACTCTTATGCTCTTCAGCACCCTACATGTATGTCTCTGATATGAATTGCTTTTAAAAAATATATGATTTAAATCTTTTCTCAGCAATTTTATAAAACATGTCTTATGCATCAGATAGCATATTTGTAACCAATGTTATGTAATAACTTTTTGTGAAGTAGCTTTGAGAAAGAATAAATGGTCCTATCAGCAATGCATCACAATGTTTCTCGAGAGTGCTGCATTTCACCTCAGACCACGCTAAATGACTCATAATGACTTATTGATTTGGATATAAAAATCAGTCAAATTTCTCTTCAACAGCTTCAAAAGAGGATAACAGGAAGATGATGCATGTCAAATATATTTTCTTGAAATCAGTTTAGTTTGGCTGCTTAAATGCTAAGGAACTACTGATTGGTCCGTATTTTGCATATTAGTTTAACAGCAAGTACCAAATAATTTACGGCAGTTATTTGACAATAAACATTAAGGTTAATAACTGAGTAAAATACACAAGTGTACGAAATTAACAGCAAATATGTAGTCAGTAAAACTAGTTTTCCATTGTTTCTAGAATTCCACTGGCTCTATTACTGTGTAACACTGTAGATTAAGTGAATGTCAGAAGTACAAGCTTCACTGTTGCTAACTCCACTTTGTTTCTTCAGGACACAACTCTGAGTCTGTGGTTCCCCTGCACTTTGCTTTCTGCCATGGAGGCAGGCCTGTCTGTGTGGTGCTTCATAATAGGTCTCACACTGAGAGGCATTGGACCATGTGGTCACACGTACCTCAAAGAACAGGTAAATCATGAACAGCACTCACAGCAAGGAAGCTTTTAGCATGGCTACAGAAGAAAATGGTGTTCAACTAACACAAAACCCTGTCAGCAATCATTCCACACACCAGTTACAATCACATCATGGATGGTTTTATTATTTTTAGTCCAGTCTTTTCATTCCCAGCATTTTCTGCCTCATCTTGACTTATGGTGTTGTGTTTCATAAAAGCTGGAAGAAGAGGCCTTGGCATCCACATCAAAGACAGATCCCGAATTTGCAGCTCCAAGCCAGCGTCTTATTGGACAACATTCTGCCCATGCATAGAAAGGAAAGCCCATCAAAATGCTGAGGTAAGATTTCAGTCAACTTCGATGTTCTTTTTATTTACTAAAAAATATCTACCCTTTGCTTCTTTAGCTCAGCCACATCAGTATAAAATGTCCATGCATATTTCATTGAATGAAATTATTGATATGTTAGCTTTCAGTCCATTTTGCTTGATTATGTTTGTTTTGTTGTTTCATATGAAATATCACAAGGTACTTTATCTTGCATAATAGCTTTTTTAATTATTTTCAGAATATGTGCTGAAGCTCTACAGCTCTGAGGTAATAAGGCTGACTGCACTAGACAGTTGAACTCCAGATGTTTGGAATGAAACATTTTTACTGAAATGAAAATGTGGACTGAATGCATTTGACTGAATAACAATAAGTTAATAAGTAAAAAAAATAATATTTTTAAAATGTAATAATTATTAAGTAAAAAAAGAACAATTAACTGGACCTTAACAGAAGTCTTAAGTGCCTGAGAGATTTGCAAAGTGATGTTATTACATTGTGATGATACCTACCTACCTAAGTTTATAATGTAATACATTGTTGTTGTTGTTTTGCACTGTAAATGCGATGGTTTGAATTTGTAATACATTGTTTTGTTTCTTTTTTTTTTACATTTTCATTTTATCAGTTTACCTAGAACAATGAAAATTGTTTAAAAATATAATACTTTTTGCATTTATTTTAAAAATCCAGTCAGATTTTGGGGTTAAACTGCTTTTGATAATTGTTGAGAAATACTGTTAAGGTGTTAATTCCAAACATGGCTATTCATTTGAGAACTGGCTGTTCTTTTTTATCATGTTTCTTTTTTTTATAATGTGTGTGTGTGTACTACATGATAGTAGCAGTTTAAGTATTAAACAGGCTAATATCTGTAATAATCAGTTTAGAGAAAATTGTGTCCTTTAAGATTTTAAAGTTTATTAATGCAGCACACATTTTTATCAATTTAATTGTATTGTTTTAACTTTTTTGCCAATGAAGACTGCTAATAATTTATCCAAAAGTACCCAATGAATTTAACTTATACATTCTGAATTGGTGACCTAAAGGTATTAGCAAGTATTACACCTATTTTGATCAGTCCAATGAACCAAACATATTCACCACTCCAGAGTTAGCAGATGTGAAAATGTTTACAGTACAAAACACTGTAGTCTAATGTGCATAGATCTGTTTTTAGATTGGTTATAATTACAAATCAGTCCTGAGGTCATCCAGACAGAGAGAGGATAAGGTAGTGAGGCGTGAGTGATGGGAGAGAGAGTGGGTGCTCAGGAGAGCTTAATCTGGACTGTGTTTAGTGGTGCAATGAAAATCTCACACTCAGAGATAATCCCTAGTGCTGAAAGGAGAAAAATAAATATTGACATAAGCATGTGATTGACACTGTCCAAACAAAAAGTTTGTCTTGGTATGAAATTCAAAGTTTGTTTTAAACCTCGGTTGTTCTCGACATTTCAAAGCTAATGGAAGCTTACTCATTTACACTATTTATGAAGTTACTTCTGATTTTCTGTGTACTTTGTTTCTTAATGCATTTCATTTTATGTCTGAAAACAAATAATTTTGTTTTATGCCTCTTTACATGTTTTAGTGAGTGTATGGACCCGATTCAGGCCCTCTTTGGCAGAGATGGGTAGAGTATCTGGAACACATCCAGTACAAATATTATTATTTTGAGGGAAAATGCAAAACCAAAAACAACTTAAATAGAAGTAGAAAAGCCTGAACTACTTAAGCAATAACCTGAAGATCTGTAGTTGAACTTGTTAGTATATATAACGTCTATTAGCATGAGTCAATTCCTCTGTTTTTTTTCCATATTTGGTCTAAAATATGTGTGAACATTCACAAAGCTACACATATACATCAATGTAACATAAAATAAAAATAAACAAAAAAAATCTTATTTACATTGTTCTTTACTAAGATTGTGATTAGTTCATCACAAACACTTCAGTAGAAGTCAATGTATTTCCATTTGGAGGGAAAAAAACTCAAATGGAATTAGTTACTACCCAACTCAAAGTGATGGTCGTCATTCATTGAGTGTGTAGATACAGTTATATACATACAGATGAATGTCAGTAGGGTAAACACTATGATGTCTTTAATTACAAATTGACTATAATAAAGCCTATGTCAGCATAACTCAAATGTGGCCTCGGTTACGACTGAAACACTATGAGCTATATTTTACACTAGAGCTGAGGATTACTAGATAACTAGTACATTCCTCTGCTCAACCTACTGAGCTATCATAGCTGACAGGTAATAAATAGGGAAAACCGAATGCTTTAAGGCTATATATTCTTCAGCAGTCCATAGACACTGATATTGGGAGTATTGTGATGCTGATCTGATTCACTTCACTGCACCTGTTGGGAGTTCATGACGCTTCGTCTGCTGCCAATTCAACATGTCAAGAGAGACACAGCAGACGCCCGTTTGTTCATTCTCATAGGTGGCTGTACTCAAAACTTCCCTGGTTTTTAGAAATGTCATTTGTTTGAGATATTGAGGCTAGATGGTGTACTGCGAAAAAAAGCGAGAAGAAACGTATTTACCTTCAAATTATTCAAAAAAAACCATGAGCCAGGTTAGTAAAGTAGCCTGCTTTACTAAGTAAGTCTTCACTCATTGTTATGTTAAGGATTACTGGATTACTGATTAGAACACCCACAATGGGTCCCCGTCTCTCCTACAGCATGGTCTGTTCCGTGCGCATGCGCACTGAGTAGAAGGTGGGGTGTATGTGTGAGGGAGGGAGGGGGCCGTTTCGGTTGGAGTATGCAGTCAGTGCTCCGTACAGCTCTGCATGTGTGAGTTTGGAGCAATTTCCACCACGTTTATCCCGCATACGGAGGCTTCGTGGTCTGACGAAACTATGCAGTGTGTGTTTGCTGTGTTTATGTGTGTGTGAGAGACTGAAGCTTCCGTCCTGTGGTACAGAAAAACGACGACTGAAGCTGGAGGATAATGCCGAGCTGTGGTAAAGTTGTTTTAACGGTTGTAACGGCAGTTATGAATTGAATGTGAGCGCGAGAACCTGTGTGAACTGGCTGAAGCGCTGCAAACTGAGCAGAGCAGCCGGTGTTGGATGACATGGGCTAGTCTGAGGAGCTGTAATTGGATTAATCAGTAACGACTGTATTATAAACTGTAGGCAGATTTAATATCAGTGTGAACGGACGTTTGAAATCCTATTATGCAAGTGTGGCAGCTCTCTAATGTTTGATTCAGTAAACAATGATGACAGGCGTCTCTGTCAGGGTGCTGAGTAGTAGTAGTAGCCTGTGTTGTGCCGCTGCAGTGGTAACCGTGTTAGGTTCCGTGTGTGGTTACACAAATGCGTTGTGATGTGAGGGGGTGGGGTGGGTTACAGTCATTAGGTTTGAGCCCAGTGAAGACAGTGGGATGCAGCTACATGGCTGAAGGGCGTCCGTGGTAGTGAACTGTGTGTGCTGTGGGGAATTAGAACAGCGTTATGACTACGTAGACATCCCCTCTGCTGCCTAAGCAGTAGTATATTTCTTCATAACCTTTTCTTTTGTCATTTATGTCTAGTACATAGTAAATATGCTGAATCAGGTATCATGGAACATTGTCATTTGAATATGTGTTGTATTTGTTGTTAGGCCCTATTCACATTACTTTTTGCTAATTTAGAAAGATTGCACTGGTAATCATAAACTAGATCACATGAGATACATGAACCTAGCTTTATTTTAACTGAATGCTGTTGTAGTAATGTGCATTATATCATTGCTGTTTGTTGTGTTTCTTTTTATGACTCAGTTATCAGCATTGTTTCAGTATATCATTAACAATGCTCTGCCGTGAATACCCTTTAGTATGTTTGGAAATTTCTGTGTACATTAATCTTGCAAATATAGATATAATATTGTTTTGTGTTGCAGGTGCAGTAAGCAATATTTACTCAAAACATATAATGGGACCTGTTCGTTGGGATGCCATTTTTGAGAGTCCGTGATGACCTCCTCATATTAACCTATTGACTCACTTTAATAAGAAGCAAAAGTGGCTAATCGGAGTGTGCACTGGCCCAGGCAGGTACCCATGAGAACATCTTGAGCAAGAAGACAGTGTTCTCCACAGCGGGGGATGGAAGCAGCAGATAAGCTTGGTCTACCCCCCTGACTCTCTGGGTGTGGTGGATATCCATTGGGAAATGAATAAACTGCCATGCTCACTTTACACACCCTCCCGCTCTCGCCTTGCTGTATTTTGTGAATTAAGGATGGAGTGCATAGTGGATTTATCTGCGTCTGTTACGTACTGCAGGAAAATGAGGTTGTTCTGGATGATGCTGGTTTCGTCTCTGTTTGTTTCCACCAATGCCATTCTCATGGACACTGTTGGAAGCCACAGCACATTCACATGTGAACCCATAGGCCTACGGATGTGCCAGGATCTTCCCTATAACAGTACTTTCATGCCCAATCTGCTCAACCACTATGACCAACAGACTGCGGCTCTGGCCATGGAGGTAACTGGACCTTTCTTCTCCTTTTTCTGTCTCTTGCTGCTATGTGTTCTGTGTGGGCAGGTTAGGTGATAAAAGCAGGGTTGCCATGGAGCTTGTTGTGTAAGAAAAGCTTGAGGTTTGTCTGCCTCGCCTGAATAATTCAGGCTATAGGTAACTATTAACAAATAGTCTCCACAAATGTGCAAGATCTGTTCACCTAGATGATATCACCTTTGACTGGTCGTCTTGTAGTCTTTTGTCTATAAGAGTTATCCTCTACACTGCACTTGAACTGTGAAGAACAGGGCAGTTCTGCAGGAAGCCTTTGATTTTGACAGAGCTCTGTTTACTGTCAACTGTGGTTACATTTTTAAAGGGAAGTCACTATGCACTTGAGGTGCTTCCTTGGGTGTTACTCAACAATATGTTAAATATTCTGATGGTAAATAGATACATTATCATAATAGGAACAAATAGATAACTTATTAGGACATAATAGATCTGTTGTACAGTTCAGATGTAGTAAAATGGATTCATGCCTTTTGTGTCTTGTTTTGTTCTTTCTTTGGGCTAAGAACACGAATATTTATTGTTTATTGTTTTATTTGGATCCCCATTAGCTGCAATTGAAATAGCAGCTATTCTTCCTGGGGTCCCATAGATATAACATACATAACAAACAATCACACATCAACCGTAATTACAAACCCACACACATTTATAAATAAAAATAAGAAAAGAAAAAAGAATAACAACAATAATATAATGTAATAATAATATATAATAATAATAAATAATAAATAATATTAATATAATAATATAACAACAACAATAATATAATGTAGTAATAATAATATATACTAATAATAAATAATAAATAATATTAATATAATAATATAACAACAAGTATATAATGTTTTTTCCATGACTGTACATGTTTCTGTTATTATATATTATATTTTTTTCGTTGAGACAATTTTGACAACTCATCATTATGCGTAAGTTGCCATTATAATTTGAATGAATTTCTTGTAGTTTAGCAAAAATGTTTTTTAGAGATTCAGTAACAATGTTCAAAAAAGCACAGGCGTCAATATAATATTGTATACGTTCCTTTTCATAACCTGACTGAAGAGCAGAAGGCTCATTGAAGGATGTTTTACTCTGGTTATGGAGGAGGGCAGGCAAATGGTGCCAGCTAACATTCTTCACCACTGCTAACTGCCTCATAATCTGTGCTTAGGTCTACAATGCCTGGATTGATTGAGGGTGCTGAGTGATTCTCTTTTTCCCATTACTGCAGTCAATTAAGCCCAGTGGAGAGCGTTCGTGCCTGCCCTGCCCACTAAAGACAAAACAGAGTGCCCACTGTCAGATGACTGCAGCTTTGCATGGTCACGTGAGCTATGCTGCAGAGTTGGGTGGCAGAGAGGCCTATGCCTGTCCATCTGTCATGAGTGTTTAGTATCCCCCCTGGATCTGTATTACATCACGCTGGATATGTTATGCTCGCTCAGAAACCAGAGCCAGACACCAGCCGGACCTGTATAATAAACCCTCCCCCTCTAGGTTTACTATAACGTTAGTGGGAACAGGGATGTTTCCATTTTGACAGTTCTTGAAAAATGGGAGTCATTGAGTTTTCCTCAGGGGAGGAATTGCTATATTCTGGATGCATTTGCCTAATAGATACAGAAAGCAGGTGTATTTAGTCTGACAGCAAGAGACCACCACATATGATCAGTTTCTCAGATTTTACTTTGTATAAGCATGTTTTTGAGTAAAACGTTTTAGCTGTATATATAAACAACTGACAACATTTCTCCCAAATGAAAAAATATATAATTTACTGTACTTGTTCACAGAAAATGGTGAAAAATGTTTTACAACTGAAACTGAAAATAACAAATTTAATGTTTTTGTTGAATTAAAAATATTGTTTTCACTTTTAAACAGCACAATACCAGTGTTGTATATTAGGAGGAGTTCAGAAATCAATATTTAGTGGAATAACACTGATTTGTTTATACTTTCCGCCAGTGTACTATGTTTGTGTTGGGTGACTTTATACCACTCCTGGTGCAAATATTCAAGCAGCAGTGCTTTCCAGAGGTTTTCAACATGGTTCACATCTGGAGATTGGGCTGGCTCAATCTAGGTCTCATATTTTTTCCAGAACTTTCTATTGTTATGTGATTTTTTTGTTAGCCCTAATTAATAAACAAATATATTTTTGACTGATGTCTAGCTTGTGCATCAAAATTTGCTCCATCAAAACCAGAGTGTTTGATATTGGTGAAATCAGTCTTTTTCTCCAAAAGAGCAGAATTTTGATCTTTGGTCCACACGTGATCCAGTATAAGAAATAGCAGTAGGTGCTACATACTACATTTTTCTTTTCATAATTATATTTTCAATGAGTCAGAAGGATGTAGAAGATCAGTTGGATTTAACGATTTGAAAAGGGTAGTATTAATTTTTGTTGACTGAGCTTTTCTGATTTTTTTTCAAGGTGGAATAAGGTTTACAGAAGGTTTAACGCGGTTTAAAAAAGCATAAATATATCTAAGCCATGTTTTTTGTGGTTAGATTGAGCTGGATATATGACCTGTGAATGATATCAAATCAACTAGGCTTTAATTCTCTTCAATTGCAGTTCTGACATCAAGTACAAGTTATAGACTGACTTTAGCTGGTTTAGTGTATGTATTGAGAGGTTTCAGAAGTATTGTTTTGCTTATTATAGATAGATATTTATTTATTTAGTTAGTTAGTACTTTATTGATCCCTTTAGGAGGTGCCTTCAGGGAAATTAAGGAAACATGGTTAGAGATGCCACAAAGTGGGTGGCAATGCCTTAACCATATATGTGTTGTGAAGTCCACTAGGACCTCTTCCATCCTTGTCAAGGGGAGTACTAACCTTCTCTCCTTTCATACAACACAATGCTAGCTGATACAAAGTGGTTTTTAGTTTTCAGTTCAGGGATTGTCGTGAGCTTTCGCATCTCATTGCAGTGTTACATTTCACGTCAAGCAATCATTTTCACTAGTGCAATAAAATTAATTTTATTACACACTCAGTTTTCCAAGATCAGTTAGGATGTGGAAAAAGCACATTGTTCTAAGATGAATGAACCTTTGAAGTCAGTCTGCTAATCTGTCTTTTGCTGTGCAGAAAGTGGTGAGTTCACACTGGCTGATAATGATAGCTCCGTGCGAGACACAGTATGAGATCATGATGATGTGCTGAAACAGCATAGACCCGTTGCATATTTCTAATGAAAGCATAGCTTATGCAATAATGATGAATTCCCCCAATTACCTTATATAATTTAAATACTTTTAAAACCTAGATCGAGAAGATTGTCTTTTTAATTTAAAGTTCTTTAAATGCCTTGCTCTTTGTTATTGGCATTTCACACTTTCTGTATTCCTGAAACTTTGAAGCCACTTACAGAAGGTCTAGAATTAGTGTGAAAGCTCTTTGTCTTGTAATCTGTTTATAAAGTTTTTATGTTACATTTTGGTACTTTGGTACTTCAGTAATATCAGTTAGTTGTTCAGATCTCACTGGTTGTTCTGTAAAATTCCCAACAGGCCACTGTGTCCTATCATATAAAACTTTGAATATGTGAGGTGATTCATGACTGAATCTGAAAGAGATAATGCCCTTCAGCATTCACAAAATTTGGATAAGTTTAGAAAAATATATAAAAACTAAAAATGTAAATAATAGTAATAAATACGTCAAATACATATGCACATATCAAATTGTATACTGTTATTTTACAGCCAAGTTTGGACATGCAGTTGAATGTTTTCATAATCTTAAACTATAATAACCTTTGATCTAAAAACTTGTTTTCTTTAAATGTAGCTATACTATACAGTTACTAATTTTAATATTTATTTATTATTTTTAAATAAACTTATGTTTATTTAAAGTAAACATAAGTGCAAATATAAGGAATTTTTTTAAGATAGAAAAAGTAAAGTTGAAACTTATGTTTGAATTTATTTCCATTTGTTCATGTGTTATTTAATAATTTTGATGTCATTTTTGTTGTAAAAATAAGGAAAACTATAACTCCTAGATATGGTCAAATATCTGTCTTATGCTGTATGTAGTGGCAATTTTTTTCCTATTACATGGGTGTTTATGGATGTTGGTTCGAATTATTATTATTATTATTTTTAGTTTTTATGCTAGCTCCCCTGCAGAGCTTACAGGGCTGGATCAAGCACAACGTCCAGCTTCTTAGCTGGTATAGGGGTAGCTGTGACAACAGATCTTAACTGGGCAGCCACAAAAGGACGTGCATTACTGCTCTCAGGAGGTGGTCTCTCCCAGTGACCTCTGACCCCTGAGGATGAGGACTCATCAAAGCCCTTCTCTTTAAATCAGCCTGTTTTCTGCATCAGTGGTTGCTATGGCAACACTGTGGAAAGGCAAGAGAAGAATGTGGGCCTGAGATGAGTGGAGTGGAGGAAGACACAGCCAGGAAGAGAAGAGACTGCTGGCGATTCAGGCACGGCTGAATGACAGGAGCGAATGAGCGAGTGTGGGAGCTGCCTATCCTTTCTTTCCCCATTTCTTTTTTAAGACTGAGAAAAGAGTGAAGATTAAGGAAATAACTCCCCGTTCAGCCAATTTTCCCTTTCAGTCCTGCCGGGCTTTTCACAATTGTGTGAGAGAGCGTGGTGGGCCGTCCGGAGCCAATTGGTTGGTGAAGATGGAGTTTATCTTGGTTGGACAGACAGGCTGTTTTATTCTGTGTGTCTCTGCACACTGCATTTAATTCACCCTGACTAGAGCTACCAGCAGGATGCCATGTCACTCACATAGCTCTTTCCTTCCTTGTTTCATGTCCTCATTTAGGAGCTCTCAATCAGTGGCTTCTTGCCAGAAATGTGTACTTTCTATCATCGGTGCCTGTAGCACATATCAAATCTGTTTACATGTGCCACACCCATGACACAAGCTATGACAGATTTGTGGGGCATGCTTTGCCACATCATTGTGGCTCAGACCTACTAGTGTATGACTGCATCCCAGAGGTCTGGATGCTACACTGAGGCAGACTGATGCATTGAAAAATTTAATTTACACAATTTGTGTCTGTTTTTATACACCACTTAATGGTCAAAAAGTAAACAAGTCATTAGAGATTACAACAACTATTTCAATTGGAGGGCTGTGTGTGATGACTTGGGCATGCAGTTTGCACAATGCTGATAGTTAAATATAATGTCCTTTCATTTAATTAGCCTCAGATAGTCTTATAGCGTCAGTACAACATTAAAGAAGAAAATGTCTTGGCGGGTGTTTTGTCATCTTGGCTGGCTCCCTCCATTCACAGTAGGGGGAAATTACATACATTTATTTTTTTATGTGAATTCATGCTGCACTGGACAGTCTGCTGTGAAAACAGGGATGTTTTCATGCACATTACTATTTCAGAGATATATAGGTAAACAGAGAAGTGAATATATGATATATATGCTTGTGATTGCATGACCTGGTCTTATTTTTTTGCAAACTGAGGCCAAACTAGAGTGTATTATGTACGAGTCCATGTCTATTCAATCTTAGATGACAGTTTTGGGAAGTGTACTGGCATAAAGTATTGTTGCATACATATATAGCAGGATTTAAATGGCTTAATGGGTACCCCTGAGTGAGTTTGATTCATCCACACATAATAGGAAAAAAATGTACCATTTGTAAGTGTTAGTTACTGTTAACCAGAGGCGATTGCTCTAAGACTGCAAGGGAAGCTCAGCTTCCCCTAAAATGTCAAAAATAAGTGATCAATAATATACTGTTGTGTGTACATGTCATTGACTAAATATGCGCTACAACGCGCTCAACTTTTGTTCAGAATCAGCTTCTTATCACTGGTAACGACGCGGCTTTCCTCTCACTCATTCCCACAGCTTCACAGTGCTTTAAACAGGGTGGACGCTCAGCATCCACAGAGTTCAATAGCAAAGCAAAGCTTGCAGCGAAACAAGACGAGTCATTGGATAAATGCTGGGCTTTGTCCTGCCCATCGGACGCTCAGCGTCTCTGGGGGTCTATGGGGCAGTGGGCTGGCCCGGATGCTCAGCTTCTCCATGATAATTGGATGTTCTCTCCGAGGCTGAACCCCTTTTTGATTGACAGCGAAATGAGCGAATCAGTGATCTTTTTGTGTAAACATCCGTGGGAGAATTTTTTTATTTTCATTCTGTTCTGAGTTGAACCGAAGACTTTACTAATCATCTTAGCAGCATTTTCTTTGTTAAAAACGACTAGCGACAAATCGAGCTTCTATTTCTGGTGTTTTTCTGTAGCTGCTTGTGTTTGGAGACTGACATCTATCGCAGTTTCTGGCCAGTTGGTGCTGCTGAGCCTCTCCACCATCACAAAGCACTCACAGGTGGACACACTTCACACTAGCTTCGTGCCAGTCCCAGCTAGCGAGCTAGCAGGTGTAGAGAGGAGCTTCTCCTGTTTTTTAAGCGGCTCAAGTCTTACACCCGCAACACCATGAGCCAAGGCCGTTTAAGCAGCCTAGCTCTGCTGGCCATTGAGAGCACACTAGTCACGTCCCTGGAAAAGACGCCTTGTTGGTACGACAGGATCACAGATCATTTTATTGAAAAGGAATGGAGGGTAGAATTTACGTATAAATAAACCGACACATTTTATGATGTAGCCCGAAATTGAGCTTCCCCTCCTTGAAAGACCAGCATCCGCCACTGCTGTTAACCTACCAATAGTCACAGATTTTTTTTCCCAAACATGCTTGCTAAAAAAACTCTGGAAGTTAGTGAAATCAGCTTTCCATTGGCAGCAGTCCAAGCTGGCTAACTTTACACCTACAAAGTCAGAAAGATGGAGGACAACAAAAAGTGAAGACGTTACTGCCTAGAGCAAAGCCCCGCAGTTATCTTCCTCACTCAGTATGAGATTGCTAGGCCTGTCAATCACGTGAACAGCAAACACTTCAGTCCAAAATACTCCCTACAGCGCTTTTCACTCACTCTTTCACTCTCTCTCTCACTTATTTTTCACATTTTCTTCCCTCATCTCTTTGTCCTTCCTATATGCTTCTGAATGAAAAGCTGCAACCTGATAGCTGACCTGAATGTTTTCCTTGATTATACAGTTCAAACTGGAATGGCTGCATGTATTTATGCTGTTTTCACATCATGCTTATAGGCGAACCTGTGTAGCCCAGGAAGCAATGAAAGCACGCAGCCCTACTCTTGAGCCTTGAAGGGCATTCAAAGCTAACCTCCAAGCATTGATTCTTTAAATAAATCACGAGTTTGACAGAGAGAAAAACAGGCAGAAACTTAATCCGTCCATTGAAGTGTTTGAAGAGGAGTGGCTGTTGGCATCTGTGAGAGACAAAATGTGTTCTTTTTCATTGCTGCCAGGAAACCCACCCTGTTCCCCCCTGCTGCTCCTCCTCCGCAGTCTGGCCTGCCTGGCATGGCAGCACTGTATTCAGGACTGACGACACAATGTTTTAATTACCAATTACCATCTTAGGCATGGAGATTAAGCTAGATAATTGATCTCTGTTTGCATTTCAGTAATATAATATGAGTAAATCCTCCATCATTCCCCATCTTCCTTTGTTATAAAATCAGTGTGCTTTTTCCCCTTTATACGTCACATAAAGAGAGATGGAAATGATAGCTGTGCCTGTTCGATTTGGACATGGGCCAGCCATGGCCTAGTGGTAAGGATCTGGTCTTGTGACCAGAAGGTCTCCGGTTCGATCCCCAGACAGGACATGACTGAAATGCCCTTGACCAAGGCACCTAACCCCCTAACTGCTCCCTGGTCACCAGGCTGCCCACTGCTTCAGGCACAAACCCCCTCACAGGGGTGTGTGTGTGTTTCACTGCACGAATAAAGTAAATGCGGAGGTCTGTGAAAATCACATTGGCAAATTGGTTCATCTTAATCTCTTAATCTTAGAGTGAAGGCTTAAAGGAATGGTTCAGCCAAAAAAAATAAAGTTTCATAATTTCGTCCTTATTCCAGATATTTTAGATCAGCCAAGATGTGTTTGGAAATTCTGCTTTGTTTGTTTAAAATATTTACAAGTTGTTAACAAACTGTTGAATAATTGAAAAGCTGCTCAAATAGCCTCAACCTGCTTAAACATTACAATCCGCTATTAAAGAAAGTTGAACAAATACAGGTAGTCCCCGGGTTACGTCGTCCCCGAGTTACGATGTTTCATGGTTACGACACATCTCCCATTTACTGTATAAAGCCTTTTTTTGTGTTTGGTGTGCGTGGCGGAAGAATACACGGTTACGCGGCTGTTTCATTTCATTGTTAAACGTATTTTATATGTGTTTTTTGATATTACTGTGTTAGGATAGGATAAGTGCTTACAGTATGTTATTTATGTACAGTATTTACGTATGTTCCGACTGACACGAAATTTGGTTTATGACGCAACCGTAGGAACGGATTAACGTCGTAACCCGGGGACCACCTGTATAGTTTTCTTGCCCAGTATTACTGTGAACTATAAAAGTTAGCAAAAACACTGTGTAGTTGTTCAAATAAGATTTGCATTTTTTGCAAATATACTTGTATATGCAAGCCACACTAACAAATTTCAACTATTTAAAGTAATGGTCATTTTTTAAAAAATGTATGCAATTTTCCACTTATCTCAGATGTTGTAGATCATTTGTGATATCACTGGAGTTTAAACTTTGCTTCTTTAGTTTAGAACTGGAGCTGTGAGGCTAATGTTGCTAACAAACACTAGTAGTCAGTAGTCACCCATATAGCCCAATCATTTCACCTGTGGTGGTGCAATATACCATACAATTCCACACACAATCTCACTAATGTGGTCTGGCAGACATATAATGATAATAGATCTCCATTGCATTGTGTTTGCCCTGCAGCGCATGTATGAATGGCTTTTAGAACAGTACTCCTGTGGGTGACGGCAGGGTTAACTGAGGCAAAATTTCAGCTAGCTGCAGAGTGGGCAAGAGTGATACCTGAGTACTTGTTCCCTTGGGGTGCAAGGGTACTCAGCTGCAACCTGCAAGTAATGATATGATGGACACACACTTTGTAGCACCTGCGTGTTTACTGCAAATGCAAGCTATAAAACACAACCATTAAATATTGAGGCCAAATGCACTTTAAACGTCTGTAGAAGACAGAAGAGCATGCACGCTTGTGCAGAGATGGAGACTTAGAGCTACTGTCACATTCTGTTTATAGCAGATTTCTACAAAGCTGTTGTCTTCTAAAAGTAGTACACTTTTAATCCATTTTGAAACAGAGCAGTGCTTCTTTCCCCGGTGTATGAGCTGATGGATGTAAAAGAGACTCTCTTGATCATTTCTTCCTCCTGTTTGGATTATCTTTGCATGTTTTCCAGTGACAGTTTCTCTTGTCAATTTCAGAATTTAGGACTTTTAATCATCGATTATGAAGCAGTACTGTGATCTTTTACGTGGCTGGAATATCAACTTAGCAATCAGTATGTCAGCATCAGGCTTAAAAGAGGGACCTTTCACTAGTTTTTTAGTTTTTTCCCCTGTATATATTAACTCCAGAGACTTATTAACATGTCTTGCATGAGGTTTGCTCTTGATTGCCGGTGCTGGATAATCTCACTCAATATTTTCTTTGCTTGTCATGCAGAATATAAAGATAGGTTTTACACACTAGTGCCAAAATAGATATATTACAAGGTGCTCTGTGTGAATACAATGAGTTATAAGTGAAGCAGAAAGTTTTATGTTGAAAATGCCACAGATCTCACTCTCTGTCAGCCAAGAATGGTAAAGTTTCTTTTAGATATGCAGTGATATTAAATATCTTGGCTAACAATAACCAGTGTTGTTATTTAGGATCCAGTATTATTAACCAACAATACATTTCTCTCATACTCTACCATAGATAAACATTAAGAAACCTCGTTATCTCTGTGCTGTGTATCTTTGTATTTAGTTATCACTGACTGATTTAGCTCATCTAGCTTTAGGGAAACCATGTAGCTGAGAAAGCATATTTGTTTCTGCAAAATGTCATATATGAATATTTCATAAGCAAGCTATACATTTTGTTGTCACCTCCTGAAATAGCTTCCCATAGACATTGGAGCATTTAAAATCATAGTATCCTTAGTGCACACACAAACATAAGGCTGCTAATTGGATTCAAATATCTGAAACATATATCCCATATCAGTAGCAGTAATAATAATGATATGAGTCCATGTATCCAGTACTTATTGTGCACTCCTGATTTCTATGAAATTCATTACATTTTGTGTGTTCAATTGATCATGTTCAGCATGGAGTGTTATAAAATGCCCTGCTGCTCGTACAACCCTGTCTCTGCAGCTCTACTTCAGTCATGAATAATGCACGTGGGCTCTGTAGTTCATCTCTCTGCTACATTAAACTCTTCAGGAGCTGCAGGAGCAGTGGTCCCATAAGACATGCATATCAGTCCAGCTAGCAGTGACTGCTTACCGTACATACTGTAACACTACATTGGAGCCTAAGGTGGGATAGTGACAGAAAATAAATAAAACATGCATGTGGAAAGAAAATGCCAGTACTTCTATTCCTACATCTCTGTTGCAGAGGTGTGCTGTGGTTGCTGGCTCTGATGGGAGGATAAAATCTGAATCAGCTGGTCATGTTTCTTTTGATCTCTCTTTAATCTAGCCGCTCCAGGGGCTGATTAAATATTTGATGACCTCCCCTAAATATTGATGCAGTCTTTCTGACATCTCATTTTCATCATGTGAATTTAAAAAAGTACAGCTTACCCAGCTTTGCGGTGGAGGCTTCATGTTGTGAAGATATTTTTGATGAATTTCACATGATATTTAAACATTGGATTAAATGTGTAATGGGAAAGTGCTGGAAATTGAAAATGGTTCCAGACATGGAAATGAATTGTGTGTGTGTGTTTATGTCTTTCTGTGCCCCAGCCAATGGGGCAGTGACAAAGGGCCAGACCCCAGCAGGAAGTGCATGTGTATTGGCTGGCCCCAGGTGGAAGGCCATTGTTGGCTACTCCAAAGATTTGCATGTTAATGCCCAGCTCCACAGCTGCTCTGTCTCCCAGCATGCAGTGGTCTCTTTGGAGACACAAAAGTGCAGTCAGAGCCACCCATGGACCATGCAAGTGGGCATTTGGTTACAGTACTGAATTTCCTGCCTGTCATTGTGTAGCTTTGGAGATTTTCTTAAAACAGTTTTAGTGGAATAAACATGTAGTGAACAAAACCATTAGAGACTAGAAAAGAATGGTATGAAAATGTGTTCATGTTTTAGTGGTCAATAGCAGCATTATGCACTTTTTGTTTGCATAAACATTAAAAATAAGATAAAAAGTGCTTTATTAGTTCCACAGTGGGAAAATTCAAAGTGTCACAGCAGCAAAGGGCCAGTGAAGTACTCAGAAAGAGAAATGGGTATTAAAAGTGGCTCTTAGTAAATACTTTAAACATAAGTAAAACAATATCAAAATATAATAAAACTTATCAAAAACTAAATGTACATGACTGTTGTACATGAATATTGCACATTGGGAAATAAAATAGCACAATACACAGTTATTACCTTATGTAAAATAAAAAAAAAACATCAAATTTCAATCAATCAAATTTATTTATAAAGTGCTTTTTACAACTGATGTCACAAAGCAGCTTTACAGGGTTAGTAATAACAGACATCAAATCATTAATCCCTAATCCCTGGTGAGCAAGCCAACGACGACAGTGGCAAGGAAAAACTCCCTCAGAGCTGGAGGAAGAAACCTTGGGAGGAACCAGACTCACATGGGGGACCCATCCTCCTCTGGTCTACTAATTCTGTTTGTGATAAATCATAATCATATGATCTTGTAATGTTCAGGTGAACTGATATGGTGACAGTAGTGGGACAGGGATGATGATGACAGTGGAAGCAATGATAATGGCCAGAAAGTCCATATGAACTCCAATGTGGGCAGTAGAGTAGGGCATCTGGAGCAGGCCACAGTAGTTGGTCGTTGGTGGACAGCTGATCATATAAAAAAAAAAACATATCAAATGTTCAATAACATTAAATAATATAAATGTCCTTAGTGCAAATTTAAACACTAAATTACTGCTTTCTAAGAACTATTGCACAATGACACTGAATTCCTGTCGTATCTAACTGCGGTTGTGGCAGTAGCGGTGTGGTAGTTCTGTAACGTAATCAGTTAAGTACATCAGGGGAAAAAATGCGTTTTTAAAAGCATTTCAAAACTCATATTTAACTTAAACTTAATAAGCTTCCGAGTTGTGTGCAGAAACATTCCTAAAGTTTAATCTCTGAAAGCAGCAGACACTGTGTTTACTCTCCAGAGTCCCCATCTCAGATCACTACCTCCTTCCTATGTAGTGCACTTTGTGGGCCATGAAATAGCAGTACCTCCACCGTAGTATGATATGTCTGACCAAAAGTCATTTCTTTACAGCACTAGATTAGCCAATTCCCTGTTTAACATTTAATCAATGTGCAATTATGCTTGTTTTTTTTAAGTAGTGAACTATTGAAAGAATATGGAGTGTTTTGGTTAACTAGTGTTGACATGGAAGAAGAATGGTGAGGTGTACAGATTAAACTTTAGCAGCACCTCTGTACAGAGCTAATGTGTCTGATAACTCCCCATAACTCCACGGTGATGCGTTTAAAGCTCTAGTTTTGGTTCATAATTGATTCAGTCCTGCTAAACACATTCTGCTTGGACATTGAACTTTTAAAATGCTTCACATCATCTTGTGTATCTTTACAAACTTTTTCATTAAAAACCATAAGTTCTTCAAGTATGTTTGCCAGCCAGGAAGCTGAAAGGCTTCATTAGTTCCACAGCTTTGGAACTGACATCGTGCTGCGAAGTGTAAGCTCATGCTGCAAACTGTTATGAGAAATGTCACACTGTCATGGTTTTAACTCTTTCATCATTTATTTTTGCAGCCCTTTCATCCCATGGTGAACCTGCAGTGTTCTTCAGACTTGAGGTCTTTCCTATGTGCACTCTACGCTCCTGTGTGTATGGAGTATGGCCGAGTATCTCTGCCCTGCCGGAGTTTGTGTATACACTCCAAGAGAGACTGCCAGCATCTCATGGATATGTTTGGTGTGTCTTGGCCTGAGGAAATGGATTGCAGAAGGTAAAGTAAATAGAGTGGAAGTCATGTAAAATGCTGCATAATCTGGAATTTCACATTTTTATTTTTTTTTTTAATAATGTAGAACTCTAGAAGTACTGGGCTCTCTAAAATTAATAATGAGATAATACTACATTGTGCACAGTCACAAATACATGACTATAAGGACTATATCCCAGTAAACATAAAAAATCTGATAAAGTGTAATTCCATGCTGTACATTATGATATACATATGATATTATTGATATAACTAGGGTTGAGCCGGATACTTCAGACAAGTATCCGGTACGGATAAAGCATTTGTGATGAGTACGATCACGATATGAGTGAAACTTGTCAATATCTGTGCTTGTGCTGAAGGAAAATCCTCATTGGGTAACTGACTGTCTTCACGATCTGTGATTGGCCAGTCACACAGAGCACCCGCCCCTCCCTATACAGACGCATTCTGTATGTGTGAGAGTGAGGCACAGCTCTGGCTGCACAGACAGTCACTCAGTCACACAGACAGGTGTACACACACAAACACACACATTAATCAATATTGTTTCACTTTGTGTGGGGAAAAAATGCCATTAAAAAAAGAACGTTAAGTAATAAAAATAAATAAATAATTGAAAGAAAAAAAATCAGTTTGATCATAAAATAAAAAATAATAAAAAAAGGAATTTCTGTTGAACTCTTGTTCATGAATAGTAAATAGTTCTCTTAATTTTGTGATAAAAAACATTGATTTGAATCTCAATGTTGAGGCCGTTCTGTAAATAGTTTTCAAATAAACAATACATATAGCAACGTCTGACCAATCCATATCAATTTCAGACTTAAAATAATGTACAGATCTAAGCCCCACCCACGGTTAAACCACGCCCAATTCCGGTTTAGGCCCTGTCCACTTTTAAGTACAGATACGGATACAGATCATTTAGATGGTTGAACAGATACAGATAGTGGTGTACTTGCTCATCCCTAAATGTAACTGTTTATTAAACATAGGCTGTACTATATTTACAAAATGATGATGTTGTGATTATTCTTAATATACAAAATGATTATTCTTCTGTTGCAATATTTTATTCAATATTTTTAAAATCTGTTGACAACATAATTACAGATTTGGGCATTCTCCTAATAATGTAATTTGTCTATTCCCACAACCAGGTTTCCTGACTGTGAAGAGACCTACCCTCGTGCTGTAGACCTGCTAACTACTACAAACACTACTGACCAGTCCCCGATGTCAGTTCAACGGGATTATGGCTTCTGGTGCCCCCGTGAGCTGAAAGTTGAACCTGAGCTGGGCTACACGTTCCTAGGTGTACGTGACTGCTCTCCTCCCTGCCCCAACATGTACTTCCGGAGAGAAGAACTGACCTTTGCACGCTACTTCATTGGTGTCATCTCCATCGTCTGCTTATCCGCCACCCTTTTTACCTTCCTCACCTTCCTCATCGATGTCACACGATTCCGATACCCTGAGCGACCCATCATTTTCTATGCTGTTTGTTATATGATGGTCTCTTTGGTCTTTTTTTTGGGCTTTCTGCTGGAAGACCGTGTGGCATGTAATGCAGCCAACCCAGGCCAGTTTAAAGCGTCAACAGTGACCCAGGGCTCACATAATAAAGCCTGCACACTGCTCTTTATGGTGCTTTACTTCTTCACCATGGCTGGCAGTGTCTGGTGGGTCATACTAACCATCACCTGGTTTTTGGCTGCTGTTCCAAAGTGGGGTAGTGAGGCCATTGAGAAGAAAGCCCTGCTGTTTCATGCCAGTGCCTGGGGCATATCTGGTTTACTGACTGTTGCTTTGCTGGCTATGAATAAGATTGAAGGTGATAATATTAGCGGCGTGTGTTTTGTTGGCCTGTATGATGTTCACACACTTCGCTGGTTTGTGTTGGCCCCCTTGTGCCTGGACGTCCTGGTTGGAGTGTCTCTGCTGCTGGTTGGGATTGTGGCTCTAAACCGGGTTCGTATGGAGATCCCCCTGGAGAAAGAGAACCAGGACAAGCTGGTGAAATTCATGATCCGCATTGGTGTGTTCTCCATCCTTTACCTGGTGCCGCTGTTGACGGTGGTGGGATGTTACCTGTATGAGCAAGCCTACCGCTCAGTATGGGAGACCACTTGGATTCAGGAACGCTGCAGAGAGTACCATATCCCATGCCCTTACCAGGTACCAACACTGCACCAGATCTTCTCTCATATTGTCAAATACTCTGTCTATAGCAGTTTCATATATTGCTTTCATTGGTATCAGGATAACGTTTGCATTAACCCTTAAAATTACTATTTTTAAATTTTTAAAATAATTATTATTAATTATTAAATAATTATTAAATTATTAAATTTACTATTATCATATATACAGTGAGGAAAACAAGGTTTAAAACAACCTTTACACTTTTGTCACTGTGTGTGTGTGTGTGTGTGTGTGTGTGTGTGTGTGTGTGTGTGTGTGTGTGTGTGTGTGTGTGTGTGTATGACAAAAGTTTATTGACAAAAGTGTAAAGGTTGTTTTAAACAAAGGATGTTTTTTTTGTATTCACAAAATAAAAGTGCATTAAAAAGTGAAACAATCCCTTTTTAATCAAATTAAAATCTTTTCTTCTTTTATGAACACAGATATGGTTGTGATTACAGTATAGTTTTTGATCTATGAGTGAGAAATGGTTGTTAAATTACAACATCTGTTGATAAAATTGACAACTGTGACTTCTAAGGGTTAACAGTGCATGGAAATGAACATAAACCCTACATTACTCTAACTGTGCAGTAGATGTGAATGTGTATCTTACTTCTTTGTAGTACAAACCGGATTCCAAAAAAGTTGGGACACTAAACAAAATTGTGAATAAAAACTGAATGCAATTATGTGGAGATGGCAAATGTCAATATTATATTTGTAGTAGAACACAGATGACAGATCAAAAGTTTAATCTGAGTAAATGTAACATTTTAAAGGAGAAATATGTTGATTCAAAATTTTACAGTGTCAACAAATCCCAAAAAACGGTAGAGGTGTATTAACGTAAGTCAAAAATAAGTGTTAAAACAAATCACAGGGTTGAAAAAACCTTAGGCCAAACATGATGTTTCTTCATTCTATGTGTAAGTGTAGATGACGTGTCAATCTCATTACATCCCAAATACAAGTAAAGGTACGTGACAATTGGGAATCTTCAGTGTCAACAGTTAAAATAGTTGTCTACAACATTAAATTGTTGGTAAAGAGT
>BRDA01006562.1:179631-205492 GCA_036984385.1 Crenuchus spilurus
TTAAAATGATACATTCTCTCAGTTTAAACTTTTGATCTGTGATTTGTGTTCTATTCTGAATAAAATATTAGATGTTGGCACCTCCACATCATTGCATTCAGTTTTTATTCAGTTTGTTTAGTGTCCCAACTTTTTTGGAAACCGGTTTGTACATCTGACTGCATGAGTCCACATTTTTGGTAATAGTTGAATATTTGAAGACCTACATTTTTCAAAAGCCACCCTAGTTAGTAGTTAGGAGTTCTTTTGTGTGGCCGGCTGAAAAGACCGTGCGATGTGATACGCCACAGTGACACACTGGGCGTTTACGTTACCATGTAACATTAGACGCTCGGCCTTTCTCGCCACACAATAGCAGTGAACCAAGTGGAGCTGAGCATCACGTGGCATGGTTACACTTCTCTCAGCCCCCGCAGGCCAGGCAGTCTTCTCCTGCTTGGCTGAGTTTTTCCATATACTCCCACTCTATGTTCCCTGCCTACACCGAGATTAGAGTTTAGATTATTGAGCACCTGAGCTTAAGCTGCACTTCATTGAGGTGTAGGTACATTAGCATGAGCTGAGCAGATGTGAGGATGAGGGTGTAGGCAGAGAGTGTGTGGGTAAACAACTCTCTCTAGATCTCTCCTATGTTTCCTTTTGTACTCTTTCATCTGTTGCAGGCTTGTTAGGTCACGCTTTGCTGCTTGCATTGTGTGATGGGCCTCTGTAGTGGTTTGGAGATGAGTGCAGAGGGGAGAGCTGTTTGATGCGGGTTTAGCACAGAGATGATAAAGAAGGACAGGACTGTGTCTACACATACACACACATAATCAAACAGAGAGGTGGTTTTATTACAAGGTGATGATGCCCTGTCATCACCTCAGCTTTTTCATTAAGAGGAAAGTGGCTCATGAACAAAGCCCACTGGCCTGTCCAGCACTGTATCAGGAATTGTCAAGGACTTTTGTAAGAGATGCAGCTGCATCATGTGAATATTCAGTGGTTCATATCAGATCAGTAAGATTCAGCTTAAAGCAATAGGTAATCAAAAACTCTACCTCACCTTCCCCTTAACCCAATGAAGTCAGTAAACTGAGAGGTGCTTGCTTCTTTAGTTTTGCCCTGAGTCTGAAACTAATGAATTAATTAATAATGGAAGCTTATACTCTTCCAGTTAGCATCATGTAAGCTGTATGTCTAAATCATAACACTATAAAATGTACAATTTAAGCTAAAACAGCTGTATCCATGATTCTTTTCTAAAAAATTAAATTTATTCCATTATTTATTAGCAGTATTTTTATAAAACGGACAAAAATGTGGATAAAATTCAGACCTCAAAATTTGGCCGATAGACTAAACTTGCAATGCTTGGAAAATCTATTAAAATGTTCAGGTCTGTGATGACACTGAACATGGGCTGACACATAGTCTCTGTGTGTTCTCTCCTTTGCGTTTCTGAAGAGGATTCCTGGCATATGTGTGTGAACCAAAACACTGCTTCCAAACTGAGCAAGAGCTGTGGAGCCATTCACATTCCTGCAACAGCTGCTAATACAAAGGCTAGCAAACAGGCCTAATGAAACCTTATACTAATGAATGTGCATGACAGGTTCCAATTGGCGTACAGTTGTTCACTAGAAATGCACTAAAATGTGAAGGTGTAATTTAGCAAGCATAATATTAGTATTAATACGAGTCAGTGAGTTCTTGTCAGTGTGCTGGTGTGCCGTGTGTGTGGGAGGCAGATAAAGTCTTAGGCAGTGCTCCTCATTTTGGGCTCCTTTTCTGTTCCACTGAAGCATGTCACTGCTCAAGAATTCCAATTTCACCCCGTGTCATAGGATAATTCCCTTTGGAGACCCTACATCTGTGCATGTATTGAGCATCTCAGCCTCACTTGGAAGTTATGTGTGTGAATGTTTGTTTTAGTTTACAGTGGTAACCCTACTTACGAGTTTAATCCGTGCAGGAGCCGAGCTCGTTAGCTGGTTTGCTCGTTAGCTGGATGCATTTTCCCCATAAGAATACATGTAAAACTGATTAATCCGTGTCAGCCGGCCAATATACAGTATACTTTAATATGCTAAATAATGTGTTTATATGGGTTTTTTAAAACATAAACGTGACGACGATGACGCTCGTGTAGGCTGGCGGCTGCATGGTTAGACTTATCATATGAAAAGTAAAAGTAAAATGTATCTAACTTTCTTGTTCACTACCTTTTGCTAATTTAGCGTCGCTTTCAACAGGCACTTTCACTTTTACTGGACAGCTGTCAAAGGTATTGACCGACCTCTTCTTCTACGGTAGCATCTAGAAGATGCAACGACTGCAGCGCCCCTAGTGGTTTGGCATAGTTGAAGAAATGTACGCTACTCGTTAGCTGGAATTTTAGTCGTTACCTGGAACAAAAATATTCCGAGATCTCGACTCATTACCTGGAATACTCGTTAGTAGGGATGCTCGTAAGTAGGGTTACCACTGTATTTTAGGGCTGTTCCAGACAACCGGGGATAAACAAGAATAATCTACCTTGTCAGGTTCAGCAAAACTGATGTTTTAAAGATACAAGTTTCATTTTTAAAACTAAAGGGCAAAAACATTTCAGTGAAGTGAAATATTTGTCATGCTTATTACAGACACTGTCACTGTCAAAACAAAATTAATGACAAATGTGACCCCGCCAGGGAAAACCAGGCCAAAGTCACTGGGCAACTTATTGCAATATCGTGTGAGTATTGTGTCACTCACATTAGCAACAAAACTTAGCCACTCGGTATTATTGCTGTAAATGAAAGATAATAGTCTCAGATATCTATCGGAGTACATATTTTCATCAAAAACAAAACTTAAATTCACAAAAAAGTTGTTTTGAAAAAACTAATTTTGAAAAAAACTAATGACTTTGACCTGGTTTTCTCTGGCGGGGTCACAAATATCAATATACAATATGTAATTTGATTATATGTCCATATTATATCCATCCATCCATCCATTATCACACCCGCTTAATCCTTATCAGGGTCGTGATATAATGTCTCACACACACACATACATACATACAGTGAAAAAGTTCATTGTTGTTCATAATTTGTCGTAAAATTTTATATTTGTCATATTTTATATTCATTACTCATAAGCCTTTTTGTTTGACTTTTACATTGTGGCTTGTATCTCATGAACATCAGAAATCCAAAATCTCACATTATTAGAATATTTAATTTACAGTTTCAGTATTATTCAGTCAGTATCAACAAAAATAACAAAAAGGCTTGAAATATGTAACTTTACCTGTAATTAATATAAAATATATAAAAATGTACCTTTTTTAATTAAATTATTAACACCGATTTTTTTCACAATATTCTAGTTTTTTAAAATTGGTATCACACCCTGATGATTTACATAAATACATTTGTGCATGTTTTGTGGTGCTGCTGGGTGTTGCATGATAAGGTGCTTCGAGTCAGTACAGGAGAAATGGTGGAATCCACTGTAATACTTGTGCTGAGTTTGTGCTTAGAAGAGAAGGCTGGGCTGTCTGAAAGCATTGAGCTGTGCAGACTGAAGAAGCTCTCACACAGACAGGCACACACAGAGGTGTTGATAGAAAATAATAGAAAAGGGTGTACTAACATGCTGAAAATTTGAGTACATGAGAAACTAAATAAAGAAATACAATGAAATTAGGTCACACAAGCGATTTGTTAAGCAAACAGTGAGTGCGGCTTTGGTGGGTTGAGTTGGTGAGAAGAATGAAAACGAAGTGCAGAGAGAAGCAAAAGCAAGAGAGCCTTCAGGCAAAGAGAACTCACTGGGTCATGAGTGAGAACTGTGTGAGAGACATGCTTTTACAAGAACGCTGGTATGATACTTGAATGTATGTGTATATTTATGTGTGTATGAAGGTGGAGCAGACCAGCAGGCCAGACCTGGTTCTATTCCTGATGAAGTACCTGATGGTGCTGGTCGTTGGTATTCCATCCGTATTCTGGGTGGGGAGTAAGAAGACCTGCTTTGAGTGGGCCAGCTTTTTCCATGGCCGCAGACGCAAAGAGTAAGTCTTGTTGGCTCAGTTTTGTTTTAACTTGTAGACAGTTGAAAGTTAATTACAAATTAAAGGACTAGTTCAATAAAAATGAAGGAATTTCCCCAAATTGTAAATTTGCACTGGATCTACAGGTCTAATGTTGCTCACCTTATCTTATACCAGTTAACCTCTTGCATAATCATCACACCGTGCCAAGTTGAGAAATGATCTCAGATAGAGAGTTGCTTATGTGGTTTCTGCCACTGTGTGATTATACTGCTCTGTACAAAAGTAGACAAACTCTTATTATTTTCAAGTTAAGCAGGTTTTTAGACATTGCATTACATGTTGTATGTTGTATAGTGTCAGAAACAGCTTAAGTACATGTTTTGCTACTTCTTGACACATCCTCTACAGAGAGCACACTTAAGTATAGCAAATTGAAGCACACAATTGTTGTTGAATTGAATGTAGACATAATCAAACATTATAAAATGTCTTGCACAGGTGTTCTGTTACCTTTTATGTGTTCTCTTATGTTAAATTCATCAATGTACAGATGCTCTCTATATATAATGTTGATGTATTATCACTTCAAATCAATACATTATTTAACAAAGGGTGTCCCAGACCTGCATATAACTGTATACTTGAGATGATTTAATTTGATGCAGTTTGATGTGATAATTTAGGCAGTTTGCAGTAAGTTAGCTTAATTACTTTAGTTTTGTAGCTCCAGCGAACAAAAATAAACTTCAGACATGCCTTAGCTGATCAACTACATAATGAGTAAAGATGTTTTTCCTCAACTGCTCATATTTGTTGAACCATAAGAGACTCGTACCGCTCAGAAATGCCTTATGTCAGTTTTCTACGTCTTTCTCTCACATCTTTCTTTTCCTCCACACCCCCTGCAGTAGTGCGGTGAACGAGAGTCGTCAGGTTCTACAAGAGCCTGATTTTGCTCAGTCTCTGCTACGTGACCCCAACACCCCTATCATCCGCAAATCACGTGGCACATCCACACAGGGCACCTCCACACACGCTTCATCCACTCACCTGGCCATGCTGGATGATGTGCGCAGCAAAGCTGGCAGCATCCACAGCAAGATGAGCAGTTACCATGGCAGCCTGCACCGCTCACGGGATGGCAGGTCTGAGTCAATGATGTAGAGGGTTTTTAGAGATTTGAGTAAAAATGAAAAATATTTACATATTAAAGAGAAATGTTGTGTCTCCAATGGTTCGATATTTGCTCTTCATCAGCAAGTGCTTCCCTCAAGCAATAAAGTCAACTATTGGCTGTCAAATTATGTATGGATGGATTATTTTGTGTGTGTAGTCAGCCCCATCCCTCTGAAATTGATAATGATGAGCTGATTTTAACCACCATAAATAAAGCATTATGTAATTATTGGGTGTTGTTCAGACTTGTAACGCTGAGTGATCTTGTGTTCAGTCTGTTTTGCAAGAAGACTGAACTTGATTACCCTCTCATTTACGTCCCACAGGTACACGCCTACCAGCCACAGAGGCGTGGAGGAACGCCCACCTTATGGAAGCATGCCCCGCCTTAATGAGCAGCTGTCCCATCACAGCAGCCTACATCGCCTTGACAGCCAGTCAAGACACAGCAGTGTGAGGGACTTGAGCAATGCTCCACCCACTAACATAACACATGGCTCCAGTATGAATCGCGTGATGGAAGAAGATGGTGCAAGTGCGTAATTAGAAGAGACGTGGTCGTGTTTACAGAAACTGGCCTCAGTGTCAGCTCAGGGTTCAGATCTGAAGAACACTTCAGAAATTCCTTGTTCTGCAGGAGCACGAGAAGATGCTAGTTTCCACT
The DNA here is from genome assembly GCA_036984385.1 of Crenuchus spilurus. NCBI lineage: Eukaryota > Metazoa > Chordata > Actinopteri > Characiformes > Crenuchidae > Crenuchus > Crenuchus spilurus. The sequence continues at coordinate 185,496 of BRDA01006562.1, forward strand.
CATCCTGGTACTCTGCTGCTGTTTTTCCACCTACAGGAGCGCCATCACAGGAGGCTCAAGGTCTGTATGTCCATAATGCGGATTTCAGACTGTGTATAGCCCGTGGTTACACCTAACGCCTCTATGACAGATGGTTCATTTGATACTGTGAAGTTCAGGGTGATTAGAGGGTAAAATGAGTAAGTGTAAAGTGATACTGCAGCAGTGCTCTACCCCTTGCTGACTGTAGTTACTGTAATGTGGTGGCAGTTTCTCACAGTTAAGGGTGAGAAAGAGGGCAGCATGCAGCTGTCCACAGGGCCTAAGCCAAAATGTCTTCAACCTGCTGACTCAGCTTTTTCCCCCATTAGATCATCTACACCCCTTCAAGCCTTCCTTATAACAGTCCTTGGTCCCAGTCACTGGAAGACTAAATGAAGATTCTTTTGCTCTCGGGTTTCTCCAAGCCCTATCACTCAATACCAATGGCAGATAAAGGAAGGGGGGATTTTTGGCCAAGGTTACTTTGATCCTTGGCAGTTATGTGCCTCTGGCAAGTGATTGCATGTATCTTTGTTGTTGTTGGTAGAGTGGATGAAGATGGGGAAAGTAAAGGATTTGATAATGTTAGCATATTTTATGTATACATTTTTGTATTTGTATACTTTAACTGCAGTACTCCTCAAAAAAGTACCAGAAAACCTCCACACCACCGGATGTGCTTAGTCCTTCATCCCCACACTCCCTGCTGCGCCTACCTCATTAACCCAGAGGTCCCATGCCTGCCTTTCCTCAGATCAGACTGAATGTTCTGCCTGTGTTCCTTGTCCTGTAAATGACTTATTTTTCTTTAGTCTGTTTGCAGCATTCTATATGCAAAAAACTTTGGAAATCATAGTTGGTCACTTTAGTACGCAATGTGTGCTCCTACTGTAAGATGGCATTTGTGCAACACTGTAAAATGTTTCTCCTTCCAGGCAAACTTATCTGGGGCAGAATGCAGAATTTGATCAAGCTAATCAAGTTATAAATATTTAAATAACTTATCAAGTTATAAATATTTGGTATCACTTGACTTTTTCTAATGAGCGCCATGAAGTCAAGCATTTGTTAAATTGTAACTGAACTAAAATGGGAGTATTTATCCTTAGTGCGTTTGTTTACTTGTTGAAAAAGAGATTTAACATTGTGGTTTTCAGTGCCTGAAAATGTGACTGTGGACCTTAGCTTTGTAAAATGGCCAGGTTTGTGACCGCTAATACTGCTTCAGTATCTTTGCCTTCAATTTCCAAAGTATGCTCAGTCTTCATGCTGAATTTTTTTGTCCATGTTGTACAGAATGCAGATTTTTGTAGAGGGGAAAATTTAGCACTTTAATGGTGGTTAGGTGTTATGTTGAATGTGTAGAGATATTCTTTTCCGTTCTAGGGTCCTGCAGGATTTCAAATAAAGCTTTTATAAAGAAATTAAATCATGGCTAGTACATCTTATAACCCAAAGTATGTAATTCCATGTTTACCATTTATTATCTTAAGATACACAAACATTTGCAGTCATGAATAAAATTCCGTTTTTGTAACAGCTTCCCATTTTATTGAAATACATCAGTCATGTTGAGTTCTCATTGTGAAAAGAATGGTGGCTAATTAAATATAAACTCCATGACATTCCACCTTAAATAAGCATGTGCCCAAAAAAAAACACAAAAATGAAGTGGGGGTCATCCTCTTCTTTACATTCCAAGCTTCCACACCACGCATCAATAAAATAAGCTTAAAACAAAAGTGGAAAAATCCAGCCTTGAAATCTTTAAAACAAGTGAATACACCTATGACATGCAAAACTGTACATATTCTTACAAAAAAACTTAAATTCTAGGAAATATAATGTATGATATGAAATAGCAGTTAACATACAAGGCAGAGTAAACACTCACTGAAATGCAGGTGTGTTTGTTTTCAATCTTCCCTCAATTCTGCTATAAAATATAACCCTTATTCCTACCTACACTGCCCAGCATTCAAACTGAGTTCAACTAAGGCACCTCCCTCTAATGTTGCCCTATACAACGCTAATCAACAGTCCTAAAATAACACCAAATGACAGACAAAGGAATAGCCTAAGTCTATCATTGTGTTCTCTCTCTGTTCCTTAATGTAATAAAATAAATCATTGGTTCTAACATACCTGAGTAACATTTCAAACAGGTTTCCTGTTATATTATACCATCATTCTGGTATAAACACTCTACCCATCATAGCCTGAATTCCACAAGGCAAAAGTACTCTGCATTAAGCTTACATTATGGAGTATGGTCATTTCAATTCAGTAGGAATAAACATGACAATGTAATACCATAAAGGTATACCTAAGGTCCCAAGCAATACCACATGTAGTAAATAAACTGTTCATTTAGGAATACAATGTGCCAAGTTTATTGGACTGGTCCACAGTGAAAATGTGAATGTTTGCATAATAGTATATAAAAAGTCACTGTTCCAAAAAAACCTTGTAACTCCAGTGTAGACTGTTTAAATTTTAAGGTTTTCCCCACTCGTGGACTCACAGCATACAGTCTCTTATGGGCATTTTACATATGTACAACTTAATATAACCGGTTTTAATTTTTCAGTACTTCATAATCTGGTCAATTTAGTTAGGAACACAATAGCGCGTACTTGAGTTTCTCAGGAGACAAAGTTTTCATAGAACTGTGACAATAAGCTAGCAAGGATAATAACCATTCAATCACTTGACACTTGTAGGTAAATACATTTGTGTTCTCTATATTCAAAAAGTGTGCTTTTATGGTTTTTATTACTTCATGCACTTTTTGTCCTGTAACCAACAAACTTTTTTAATTTTGGAATTTGAGTAACATCTGCTTTGCTCAAACCGTCTGAATTACTGGACCCTATTACCTTAAAAGGAATAATCAGCAATATGGTAGTATTTTAATGTAGTTCCTCAGATGACAACATAAACCCCTGCAAGTTTCAGATATACCTAAATAAAAAAATAACTGCCACTTTATAATGTAGTGTATGGAATGAGAGACAGTGTGTTTCTCTTGTAGATGAATTATAGTGAATGGCTTGTCTCACTAAATTGAGGTATGTGAGATCCAGGGATGCATGATAGTTGAACTTTGCACTCTATATTCCCTGAACATTAAAAATGTATCTCATTACAACAGATGATCAGTTTTCCCTCGCTGAACCTATCTTGACAATTCATTCACAATTTGCCACCAGTGTCAGAAATAAAACATTTCCCTCACTGTCATTACTGGTTACAGGAAGTAGCAAAAGTAGAAGCAACAGATATATGCACCAGTGAGATTGAGTTTAAGCCCTTGAATGTTCCCCAAAAGGGGAGAAGCACTCCAAAGCATGACCATTCTGTGATTTCTGTGTCACAAAACAGTGATTTAGTGTCTTACAACCAGTGGTAATATACAGATTATACTTTATATGTATACATACACGTCAGGCTAAGTTTGGTTTCTGTGTTTTGAGTCACGCAAGTCATAAAAACACTTTAAAACAGACTGAACATAACACAAAAAAAGACAAAAACAGTAATAACAAAAATCTTTGGAAACAGCATTATTGCTCCGGTAAAGGAACCATGAAGCACACAAACATAGGCGACAAGAGGACACAGAAGAAGGCTGCAACAAGTCTTCAGTACATTCTCCACGAGGCTTGTGTGACTGTGGGATTGTGTTTCTATGATCTTAGATGTTCTCATGTGTATCCACAAACATATACGGTAGATGTGCATTTATTTGCCTGGTGTTTCTGAGCACTACATTTAGATTCTGTATTTGCTCATTTACTCAATGCAGTTATGATAAAAAATAATGCTGAAACAAAACTGGTTGCATCAACGGCCAAAGCTTTGCCATACAAAGACCAAACAAAAAAGTACACTCCAAGCAGTCACACCTTTTTCCCCACAATATAAGTGTTATTTATCATAATATATTATACTCTACTTAAACTTTATGTACATTATTAAACTCATTTTATTTCTAGTGAATTCTGAAGTTAACGTGAAGGATACAGCATGGCACCAGAGTGCAGAGGTTGGTTTAAGTGTAGTGCCGAGGCTGGAGACAATCTTGTCTCGTCTCCACTGCAAAAGTGGTTTTCTAACTGTACAATTTTTAACCCCTCTCAAAAACGAAATTAAAGAGTGGTATTTAATGTAGTGTTTATTACGAGGGAAGTAAAGGAATTGTGATTTTTTTTTATAACATGTTAAGTTTAAAATAATATTGTCCCTGGCAAATAACACCAATACAACTTCCCAAAACCTTAGGATGAGGAAGCACTGAATGTTCCTTCCCCAAATGTAAAACCCACTTTAAAGGGCAATGTTCCTCTTTTTGAGCACTATATTCATCCATATATTTCCCCTCAAGACTTGTACTAATTCATGTGTTTTGTTTTTTTAGGTAAAAAAGTGATGCTAAAGCGAGTCTTAAAAAGGCTTGGGTGTAGTTTAAGTGTGCATACTGTATAAACAGTCTATTTTTGCATGACACACAAGCTGCTTTAATAACTGCTTTAATGTAGTGCTGTGAAATTCTTTCTAGGAGTCAGTTCTTCACTTATCTTTTTACCTATGGGAAAAGTAGGGTCTTCAAGCTGTAGAGAGACCACCAGCAGAGGTGTGATTGAGTGTGTGGCAGAGCTGGGGCTCAGGTCTCCCAGCCTGGATGTTCACTGCGCTCCAAGGACTGGGATTTGCTCTTATGTGGGGATGATGGACTTGGTGGGCTGCTCAGGTTGGAACTGTTCGAAGCTGTGGAATGCCGTGGTGAATCGGAGTCCTGCAAAATTGAGAATAAAAATTAATCCACACGTTACAATACATTTTTTGTTGCCATTAATGCCCATTTTAAACTTCATTTTACATTCGTTTTTTCATTAAAAAAGCACATTGCCAAATACTACACTACATCTTGCAAGCACACGTGGCCTGGGAGAGTAGGTATGAACTTGAAAGCTTGAGTCTGAAAAGCCTATGAAGTGAAGCTGACTATGCTATCACATCAATAATAATCTAAAGAAAATTTACAGCAATGGGACATTGGGATCTGGCACAGTGTCTGGTGCTATTTGCCATCATGAAGTCAGAATTATGTCAATTTCTGTTACCCATAACTACACACAAGGCACAAAGAGACATTACTTCAGAGAACTTCTAATGAACCTGGGAAAGTGCTCCAAACAAGAGATCTTCATAGGTATGATGCAGACATAACCTGAAATAAGGCTTTACGCAAAGTCACTTAACCTGAGGACCACATATCATATGATCACTGCCTGATCCTGTGTTGATCTACAGTGATCCAAACTTGGGCTTTTAGATTATAGCCAAAGGAAATGATGTGCCATTTGACACTGAAATTCATCTGCATTATTGTTTTAGTTGATCTGACATTTATCTCATCAACCAGCTGGATACTGGGTAGATCTTTATGTTTACATTATGTCTAAATGAACCCATGAAGAGCTCTACTGAGAGCACAGAGCACCACTAGTCTCCATTTAGGGTGATATAGGTGAAGATATGAAGGATAGTTGGGAAATGTTGTGCTGTTGGTTGTTACCTTTATCTTACTAATCAGGGTCCTTAAAGCCCTTTTCACATCAGGGGTCTTGCCTGTGGGCGAAACTGCCTGCCACTACAGAGAGTCACACATCGACCATACATCATAATGGAGCCCGTACACCATGCGGTAGAACACGATGCAAAGTTTGTGCATCTGTGGCTTATTAGTGGGAGAACAATTCTGGTACTTTAGGCATGGTGCCACTTCACTCAATACGTGCACATAGCGTGAGAAAGAAAGGGCCTTTTTAAAGAGGTTTTGAGTGAGAAGCTTCTACTGTACTTTGCTGTGCTTTCCACGTACAATGGGATGGTTTAACCATGCTTTAAAACAAATATTTCTAGCTGTGACCTATTCATGTGTCAGAACTGCAGGAAATGCACTGAATTTACTTCATTCAAATCTGTACATCATTTCTACATGACAAATATATTACATAACCGGAATTATGTCTTTTTGACTGCACTTCTTTTTGGAAATAACTGTGCTGATGTAATATATTCTCATGGAAATAATGCAAATTTAAATTTAATGCATTGCCGTCTGTCACCAAGTGCAAATCAGAAACAAGCAAAAAAACTCCACTGATGTAAAATTTACCTTTCGACAGCTTTCTGAAATTGATGTTTAAAAACTTTCGTACACAAATGCATAAAGAAATTGTACTAATTACACACATTAATATCTAACACTTGAAATCATTGGGGGTTGAACAGATTCTGCTTGATAATTTTTGTAATGGTTTAAAGTAGTGTTCAGTAACCACACAACCTCTACTTCCCAATGCACCATTACTTACCTCTCTGTCAAACTGAGAAAGAGGGGCTTCACCCCCACAGTCCACACCCCCACCTGATGAAAGCGAGCCCTCAGAAGGTGAAGTCAGTGTCTGGCGTTTGGTGGAGCCGTAACTTCCACTGGAGAACTCCCGTCTCAGAGCACTGCCGTTCTGAGAGGATGAACCTGTTTGGAGAAAGGACCTGTTAAAAGCTGATTTTCTTATATTTCAACTCAATAAATTGTTCCTAAAATGTTTATCTTATCTTTTTTACGTGACATTTCTCTTGCTGTCCGCCTTCCCTAACGGTAGCACTTACGTGTGCCGAGGCCACTGCTGGCGCTCATGGAGCGTCCAGGCTCAGGTCTGGCCTTGCTGATGGAGGGGATGCTGACAGAGCCACCAAGCATTCCACGGCTCTCCTGAGGACGCATATTCTGCACAACACATTCACACATTAGAGACATAACATCTCCAAAATCAGAGGTGTTCAATAAAAAGAGTGCACAGAAAACTGGCTTAAAATACAGTCATTATGAACACATCATTGTATCTACACACATTAGGCATTTTATCAGCACTATTGACCATATAGGTGTAGACTATCATTCTACAATTACAGACTGTAGTATATCTGTTTCCCTGTATACTTTGTTAGCCTCCCTTCACCCTGTTCTTCAATGGTCAGGACCCCCACAGAGCAGATACTTCTTGGGTGGTTGATCATTCTCAGTACTGCAGTGACACTGATGTGGTGGTGGTGTGTTGGTGAGTGTTGCACTGGTATGAGTGGATCAGACACAGCAGAGCTGCTAGAGATTTTAATCTCTATGGTAGCTCCCTGTCTGCTCACAGGATGCTGATTAGCATACTACTTTCACTACAGCAGTTACACTAAAAACATCGGCAGCTCTGCTGTCCACTCATTCCAGTGCAACACACACTAAGACACCACCACCACATCAGTGTCACTGCAGTGATGAGAATGAACCACCACTCAAGAAACTGCTCTATAATGGTCCTGTGAGGGTCCAGACCATTGGGGAAGAGGGTGTAAGTATAGAACTACAAAGGGCACCTATATGATGGTCTGATTCTGACGGTCATTGGAGCTAAAAAAATAAATATATACAAGGAGGTAGTCACAATATTCTGATATGACTGTGTACATTCCTGTGTAAACAAATCCCAAACATACTAGTGCACTATGATGACTCAATAGCCTGTTGAACTTCTTTCAAGAATAATGAAATAATAATAAACCCAATAATAAAAAAAAAAATCAGTGAATGTGCTGGTTTTAACTCTTTTTTTTGACAAAATGTCAAAGCTGGCATGTACAACCTTGATTTTTTTTCAGTGTGCTGCCATGTTCTATTGCTTTTATTCACTTTCAAATAATTTATCATGAAGAGGTCAAGAAATGAAATACTTCATCATCCTGTGAAACATCCATAATGAGAGGAAAGACAGTGATGAAAAGGAAAAAATCCATAGCATGCAATGATGCAAAGCGAGTTACCGTATTTAGTGATGTTTAATGAACTGCGGGTTAACCACGCTGACAATGTATAATGGCAAGAATGCAAAGGTGATGTATGCCTACCAGAGAGCAGATGGATGCAGGGGTCCCAGGGGCAGAGCTTAGGGACTGGGAGTGGGTAGAAATAGGGGAGTCCTGGGACAGGAAGTTGTCAGCAGAGGTGACAGTCATGTGATAGACATGCTCAAAGCTGGTGGGGGTGGAGATGAGGCGCATGTGGGGAGAGGGGAGAGGAGAACCTGGCTACAGCACAAGAGTGTGGAGAGGATGGGAGTAAAAAAAGAAAAGAGTGTGATGGTAGAACAGTACGGGAGATGAAGAAAAACAGCCATGATCTGTACTGAGGAGTGAGATATGAGAGATCATTCAGAATGGAAGGGAAAAGTGATTCTCGACAGGCAAAGGGAATGATGAATACTAAGTTCAGATATAAAAAAATAAAGTGAGAAAATGCAATAATGTGGTCCACAATAATAAAAAAAAAATCACATGAAACACAGGAAAGAAGTAACTCCCAATGTTTTATTTCCCTCACCATTGGTAAATCTTTAAGTATCTGTATCCCATCTCCTGGGCCCATATGGACAACATGGTTGAAGTTGGTTGGATTTGAGATCAACTTATTCCTCATCTCAGGATCTCGAAGCATCTCTCTAGAAGAATTAAGAGTGTGACACAGTGGTCAGGGAACATTTACCCTTCATGAATAATGTTCACAACACTCTGCCTGCCTGGTACAGTGTCCAGTACTAAACTGTACATGTGGTATGTTTTTTATTGTAGCGTAAGTCCTATCACCTTCGCTGCTGTAGCCTTTCCTCTTCTGGCACTCGGAAAGAAAAACGTCGTTTGCTTGTCATACTGCGCACCATCTGCTTCCTGCTGTTATCAGATGTCTCTGGAACCACCAGCTCGTCTCCCTCTGCGACAGATGACATTATCATACAGACTTACAACATTCTAATGAGTGAATCAGAAAGAACTATGCCATTAGCTTACTCCCATTCAGCTACTACAACTCCTCCATAATTGTTTCTAAACGTAATCTCTGTCATAACAATACATCATATGTATGGATATATACTTAGCACATATAATTGTTGTAAAACCACCTGAGAATGTGTGTATACATTCAGCTAGGACTCTTACCAGCGGTCTTATTTTTGAAGTAGATGAGTCGCATGGTCTCTAACCCCAGCAGGTTCAAAGAGCCTTCCGTATTCAGAGGGTGAACCTAAAGCAGACATTGGAACCATAGTATTACAAATATTGGTGTCATGTATTACACCCCACCCATTTTAATAATAATGGTAACATTATGGAATAATGTTCACACTAGAGCTGCCACAAACGATTATTTTTATAGTTGACTAATCACCGATTATTTTTGTGATTAGTCGGCTAATCTAATCATACATTAATTGAATATAAAACATACAGCTTATTGCACTAGAATATAAATATTAATTATATAACCGTCATTAGATTTCAGCTATATGCTAACTAAAAATAACAATTAAGATCATAGTTCATTAAACCTTTAATGAAATATGCAGCTTGTTGCAACAAACAATTATTTAACTGTTTAGCATAAAGTGTAAACGTAGCACTGAAACGTAACGTTAGAAACGTTAGCATTAGCATTGCTATTCAAACACATGACTGTTATAACGTTACAGAAAACACATGAATGTGTTCTAAGGCTGATGAATCAAATCGTCATCACTAATGTTAACTTTTACAGCTTTAAATATGAGTAAGCAGCAAGTTAACTCTCTGTTTACGCTCTGTTTAGCAGCTAACTAGCAATTTAGCTTACCGAGATAACGGTCCCTCTTCATCATTGTCACAATCAGCCACAACAGCTTCCTTTTCAGGTGCTCGTGCATCGCAGTTGTGCTGCCGTGGAAGGCACGTTCTGCCTTGCAGATATTGCATTGCACACGTTTCTCTTTCATTTTCTTAAAATGATCTTGGCCCACTCTTTTGAGCTCGGTAGCAGGTACTCTTTTGAGCCTGTCTGTATATAACGTCCTGTGACGTCATCCACGGGCTACCCCGGTTATCACTACTGCATGTGCATCAAGGACAGAAAGGCAGACGCAGCAGTAAAAGGTGAGCACGCAGCAGTTTGGAGAGAAAACGAAAGTAAAAACAAAAACGACGCATCGACTATTAAATTAGTTGTCGACTATTTTAATAGTCGACATAATCGTGACTAGTCGACTAATCGTGGCAGCCCTAGTTCACACATGTAAGGAGTATCTGGAATACAGTATTTGTGTACAGTTAGTTGTGCACAAATGTATGTGCTAAACAACTACCTTTTTCAGAGGAATGGTTTGGATCCACTCCATAGTGTTCACATCAAAAACATCCACAGCATTCTCACTGTACACTGACAAGTAAGGTGCATTATAACCTACAAGTAAGAAAAACAACTCTTTGTCAAACCACCTTTACTCACCATTAAACTGGTGACATCGCATTTGTAATGGTGTAGGTGTACACATAACTTACAACAGGCAGTTGGCACAGCTGGCCACATTAGCTCCTGCTGGCGTGAGCGTCTGCCTTGGCAATCCACATAAACTCCAATACTGCTGAAGCACAAGAGCAGCTCTTTACTGGAGATTTCCACAGCGCACAATGCATCCAGACCCAGGTGCCCAATGAAGGCCAACGTGTGGTCCTCTGGATGGAGTAGGTTCATGGGAGGCCCATCTCCTTGCAGGCTGTAGCGCAGGAAGCCAGCCTGGTATCCTACACACAACTTGTCTCCCTGCACAGTCATCCACTGCACAACCCCAGGCACCTGGAGCTCCCTTAATTTCCGATGCCGTGTTTTAGTCCTGTTGAGCTCATAGCAGATGACCTGTCTCTTCATGCCCACAAACAAACAGGTAAGAGCTCCGTGCCTCATTGTGCTGGAGGCAAGAGTCTGGCAGCCTTTAGTCTCAGGAAGTTTGTAAAAGTCTGTGTCACGGTCATCCAGGGCTGCCATTGGGAAGAGACGAACGTGTCGATTGCGGCCCGAGATGACGGCCAGCAGCTGTTCAGACAGGATCAGATCGATGTGGTGGACTTTTTTAATATCTCCCACTTTAATGATCTCTGTGAGGGAGAGCAGAGGAAATTCATTGCTGCAGTAAAGAAGGGAAAAAGTCGTTTAACACAATTTTAACACAAAGACTTACCATCTTTAGTAACATGGATAACGTAGAGTCCCTCCTCATTGCCCAGAGCTATTCGTTCATGATCTGTAATTAAAAAGGTTTCAGAAACTGGTAAATGAATGAAGGATTATAATCCTGAATGATGAAACAAATATTGACGAGATGTCTACCAGGCAATTGTGGGAAATTCAACAGTGTTCTGACTTCAGCCAGTGTGTCCTAACTAAACTAATACCTATAATAGCAGCAGACTGAGTGGTCTTAATGAGAGGCAGCGTGCTGTCATAAGCTTCTTTAGGCACATAGACGAAGCGTTCCTTGAACTTGTTCTTCTTTAGGAGGCGATGCAGCTCATTCAGCACGCCCACCCACTTATTCTTCTCTTGATCACTGTCAGCCAAAACCAGAATGGAGCATTTCTTACTGCCGGAGGCAGACAGCTGAGATGCCGTGACCTACAGAAAAAACAACATTGCAACTTGGCACTATTAGTAACTGACTACATATACCATGAAATTCCCAACAACATGGTTATTAATACATCACTGCCAATAGCACATCACAGTTGCAGACAAAGTATGAACATACAGTAACACATTTTATAATTAAATCATTGCCTAGCTCAAAAGTATAATTAAACTCACCCTGAAAATACAGGGAATGTCCTTCCTATTGGCATGGATGACATCAGATGCCAATACAGAGCTGACTGAGAAATCCTCATCCCTAAAATAAAGAGGGTATAATTTTTACATGTAAAGGAATGGCTGGATCAGATAGCAAATTGGAAACCTATTTCAATTATAACTGACCTCATGTCAATAACCTGGCTGACTATTACACTGGGCTGAGCGGTCTTGCCCTCTGCCAGATCATAGAGGAAGAGCTTAAAGTCGCACACAACTGCAAGGGCCTTCTGCCATCCCTTCTTCACCCCTGCTGGCTTTGGCACCTGTGAGACACAGACACAGAAAAAGATACAGAGAGCTGTCATTGTCACAGAACAACAAAATGCCCACACATACACAACATGCTAGCAGGCAGTTAAAGTACTAATTAACTGTAGGAGCATTAAAGCAATAGACAAAATTTTAGAATAAAGCTACATACCCTGACTTGGCCCTCATAAACTGTGCCTATGCCCTTCTGGGGGTCAATACCCAGGGGCCCTTTCATTTGGTCTTGGGGGATAGGGCATACTGCAGGGGCTTTGTCCGCACATGTCACATGACATGAAAAATTACAGACTGCAAAAAATGAAAGATAACAAATAAGCAGGAGTTTTCATACCACCATACAGTCCTTCGACACTCTTTCAATTTGTTAAAGAGTTCCTCACCTTCACATGTGCAGCCCTGTCGAATAAGCCCCACCATCAGAGAAGTGCACTGGTTACACTTAGTGGGAGTGTAGAAAGACTTCACCACAAACTGATGAGCTTTAGGCTACGGGGAGAAGTGGAAACAAAATCATCTATTAAATGTAGACAATTAAATATGTTTGAGTTTTACTAATAGTGCATCTCCAAAAATTAGAATACTGTGTAAAAGTTCATTCATGTTATCAATTTAATTAAAGTTAAACCATCATATATTGTATATACTGGTACTCTTTGAATAGAAATGTACAGTGGTAACCCTACTTACGAGTTTAATCCGTGCAGGAGCCGAGCTCGTTAGCTGGTTTGCTCGTTAGCTGGATGCATTTTCCCCATAAGAATACATGTAAAACTGATTAATCCGTGTCAGCCGGCCAATATATAGTATACTTTAATATGCTAAATAATGTGTTTATATGGGTTTTTAAAACATAAACGTGACGACAACGACGCTCGTGTAGGCTGGCCGCTAATGAGAGGGAGACCGACGGTGCTCGTGTAGGCTGGCGGCTGCATGGTTACACTTATCATATGAAAAGTAAAAGTAAAATGTATCTAACTTTCTTGTTCACTACCTTTTGCTACCTTAGTGTCGCTTTCAACAGGCACTTTCACTTTGTATTGACTGACCTCTTCTTCTATGGTAGGATCTAGGAGATGCTACGACCACAGCGCCCCTAGTGGTTTGGCATACTTGAAGAAATTTACGCTACTCGTTAGCTGGAATATTACTCGTTACCGTGAACAAAAATATTCCGAGATCTCGACTCGTTACCTGGAATACTCATTAGTAGGGATGCTCGTAAGTAGGGTTACCACTGTACTTGAAATGAAACATTCTAATAATCTAGATGTTGGACTTCGGATTTTTCATGGAGGTATAAGCCATAATGATCAACAGTAAAACAAAACAGACTTGAAATGTCATTTTATGTGTAATGGTTATGGGAGAGTTTACCTTTTTGAATTACATTATGAACATCAATGAACTGTTTCACAATATATTTTATTTTACATGGCACTGTACTTTAGTGTTTAATTACTTATAACACAAACTGCTTAAAATACATGGACTCCTTACCTTAGGTGTGGTAAGGCCAGTGCCACTGTAACTTCCAGCACGCATGGTAGGAGTCTGTGTAACTTTCTGTGGATGATCAACCAGCTGGAACAGAGAGGTAAATGAAGGTAAGACTATTATTTTATGCACCTCACAAATGTGTACAGGGGATTTAAAAGGCACCTCAAGGGGCTCCATGTCACTAGTGTTGGATGGAGAACGAGAGCGGGACATGAGCTGGGACTTGCGGTCCTCATCCCTGGATGGTGTGTTTGACAGGCTGAAGTTATCAATGGAGTCAATCTAGAGGAGCAAAGAAGAGGACCAGATCATACACACAGTAAAAGGTACACTATTTAAGAATTCCCCAGGATTCAAAATGTTATGTTCAGTTAAAAATATACAGGGCTTGGGAGCTGACATCACATGCTGCATAATGGGAAAGATCTGCCATACAGCTTGAAAGAGCTGGTTGTTTTGGGACTGTTGTTGCAGATGATACTTGATCTGCCTATGCAGTGCACAAAAGAAAAAAGACATACTAGAAATAAACTTTCAGAAATAGCAACGTTTAACATTTTTGAAAAAACTGCTCTGATGAAAAATGTAGGTCATACATGAACTATTCAACATTATTCAAATTTGTTATCTGTCCCAAATTCTAAATTCTGGTATTGTGACAACCCAAAACCTCTCTTACCTTTCCTAATACTTTTTCATAGTGTCTGTCTTGAATTATTAATTATTCTTTCAAACAAATCAAAGTCAGAAGGTAACTTACATTAAACTATTTGGAAAAGTAGCAAGATACTGAGCAGTTATTCACAGCTCTGAATTAATTCTGTGAGTAATGTAACTTCTAGATATGCATTACCAGAATTAATTACAGCTGGGTGAATACTATGTCACAAGATATAATGAATACTTCAAATTTACTTTATAGTTAAGCCCATTTCATCTGAAAATTTGCTAGCATAATGCTAATGCATGGCTTAGCATCAAGCTAATGGTGTTTTATTAACAACTAGCTTAAACATGGCTATTTGAGGGCCCTGAGTGGCTCAGCGGGCAAAGATGCTACCACTATGACCCGAGGATTGCTAGTTCGAATCCCGGTCATCCTGTTTGCCATCAACAGCCGGGGCCCAAGAGAGCAAAAATTGGCAGTGCTCTCTCTGGGCGGGTAGATGGCGCTCTCACTCTCACTATCACTTTCACATTGCAATGTCCGCTGGCTCAGGTGTCTACTGATTGGTCCAATCAGAGCTGGGGACCCTGTGTGCCTTCCTCCGAGCGCGTTAGGCTCTCCAGTGATGGTGTATCAGCGGTGGTTCGAAAAGAAGCGGTGGTTGCATCACACGCAACGGAGGAGGCTTGTGTTTGCCTGCACCCTCCTAGAGTCAGGGACATTGTAAAGTGATGGGGAGAGGCCTAACGGAGGGGATGTGCTGATTGGCTGCCACTAGGGGATAAAAATTGGCAAAAAAAAACCTAGAAATAAATTATAAAAAAAAAAAAAAAACATGCTATTTGATGCGTGTAATGGTCATTCAGTTACCTTTATGCATTTGCTTTTGAAATTTCACACAAGCTGCATTGTTAAATATCTGTCTCAGTCTAAAACCTGTCTCTGTGACTATTATTTGGGTCTATTTGCCTGTTATCATTTTGTTGACGTAGATAATCTAGAATGCTCTCATGACTGCAGAATATAGCTCAAGTTAATGAAAGCTGAAACAGATATTTTGTTTATTTAAATTTTGTAGCGATACTTTTTAGAGGTTTGAACTTGAATAACTGTCTATCAGGCTTGTTTGCTATCAGCTGGGTCCAGTTAGCCTTCTCTATATTATAGAGTATTTGATCCTTATAACAAATGTGGAAGCAGCTAATTTTCTACATATGTTTACAGCAATTTACTATTCACTACGGCTTTGAACTTACACCAAAGCCTAGTGATTCAGTAGATATTATGGGTGAAATGATTCCTCGAGTAATTAGTTCCTCGTTTACAGAAAATGATTGAGGAATTTATTTAATCGTTTAATTGTAAGTAATCGTTTATTTAATTGTAAAGCTCAAAGCACAGTATGTCGCAAAGACTACGTACTTTAAATGTGGCACAACACGCTTACATCACCCATGCAACGGAAGAAGATGGAGTCAGAACACTGTTGCCAATTTAGCGATATTGTTGCTATATTTAGCGAGTTTTCAAAGACTTTTTTTTCAAAGAAGTGACTAGTGAAAAATCTAGTGACTTTTCCTGGTGTTATTGGAGACTTTTGGAGACTCCATGTGAAAGCAGCAATCGTTCTGCAGTTACTGTCCCCTGTGAGCAGCGGATGCTACCGTGAGCCCCTCCCCCATCCCAAAATACTGACAGGCGGTTAGTCTCACAGCAGCCTCGCACAGCCTCCCCACTGCAGTCAGAACAGAGAGGAAAGGAGACCTTCGGAATTCAAGGGCTGGTTGAAGCTGTGTATTGAGTGAAATGCACATACTGATTTTTATGTGAAACTATGTGATATAAAAACACATGACAACTAAAAACATACTCAAAAGGCAAAGCCTTATAATTGTTCCACCCAAACCAAACTGCCATTAATGAGTAAAAAAAAACTGACTGCAAAAAAATGCTGAATCCACCATGGCATTAGCTATGGCTGAACATTGTTTCATGCTGGTATGTGATCACATTAAACAATACGGGACAATTTATTTATGTAATGTTGGTCTAGGCAAAGCATTAAAGTCAAGAAGTTATTTCATAAAGTTCATTTGAAATCCTAAACAAGAAAATAGTTTGTTGCTATGCACAAATGTAAAAAATAATATAAGAAATAATGCTGCTATTTAAAAAACAAAACCAATTGGTCATTCATTATTATATGAAATTACTTATTTTCTCTTGTGTATTTATAATTGCTCTTTAACAAAGTAAAATGTTTTATCTGATTACGCGATTAATCAAAAGAATTTTTAATAGACTACTCGATTACTAAAATATTTGATAGCTGCAGCTCTAGTATATATTACCTAGTTTGCTGCCAACTGTTTGTGTAACAAAATAATATGAAGAAAATCATTACGTTTCTGCTAGAATGGCATGACATTCCCAAGCCCTATACATCTGTTATCAGTTGAAATGTTGTGCCTGCTCTTCTACCATGATCAGTGTACATAAAATCCTACATGCACTAAATAGAGAATTTATGAATTAGCTCAACCAACAAAATCATTCAAAATATTCTAATTTGTGTGCTTAACTCTAAATCCTAGGAAAATCTTAATTAGTGCATTATTATATCAGAAGACAAACCGTTTATACATTCAGTGACAATGCATGCTTACAAAGTACACATTCAAAACAAGCACTTTTAAAGGAAAGGAAGTCATAACCAGCATTCTTTTAAGATTAAAGTCACAATCAGGGATTTCAGAACACTGAAAACATAGTTGTATTAAACTAAAGGGCACAGTTAAAATCAAGCTGCCCTCATAAATCCTGAAGCAAGGAACAATAAAAATGACCTATAATAGGTGCAGTTGGAAAAGAAGGCAGCTAGACATTAAATTATTTAAACATCTAAAGCAAATACATCAATTTGACACTGGAAAACAATGGTCACACAACTCCAAGATTATCTCTTTAAAAATGTTATCAGCCATCATCATAAAAAAATACTTACACGATGAACTGATTCTCAACATGCACCTCTTACACAAAATCCTAAATCCGGATTACATTTAATTATATAACATGCCAAATATAACATGTCTGTATAAATGCAGCACCAAGGAAATTACACGTTTTGAGCTATCCCTTGCTAAAAAGGACTGAATAATGACATACAAAGTTTTGAACAGATTTACAACAGTGAGAAAAAAAGTAAATAAAATAGAACTGAAGTGGACAGTGGAACTCATGAATGGGCAAAATAAACTAAATACTGCAATCCACAGGGTGGTCCTGTTAAGTCCAATCGCATGCAAAAAAGGATGCAGAAACATGCTTCAAAGCCACACACTGCACCAGGAAATCATACTACCAATGAGAATACACCAGAGAAAATGCAAACAGAATGTCAACTGCACCCAGTACACCACCATTAAGAATGGAGCTTACACGTCTGCCTTTGTTAGCTGGGCCACAGACAGGGGATCGCTTCAGTGAAAATAAAAAAAAAAAAAAACAGATGGAGAGCAGACATAATAAATACAGGGAGGGATCACTACATTACAAATCTACATTACAACTACAGCATGTCAACAGAATAACAACCAAAGTCGGCTGACAAACATTTTAGTCTTAAAGCATAAAAAAGTAAAAACAAAAATAATAATAATAAGTGGGGTTAAAAGAGTAGAAGCATTGAGAAAAGCCTTAAACTGATAAATTATATGGAAAAGATTAATAATAAAAGTTGACAGTTAAGCAGCCCAACCATAGCAAGTTTAAAAGATCATGTCATCTCAGTACTCACATCAAACTGATCTAGGGCAGAGGTTGGGGCATTGAGGAATGCAAGGAAGGAGTTCTGTGAATCTTGGTGCTTTACACCTGTAACAAAGAACATGGTTATAGGTAAAGCATACAAAAATGCTGATGTTAAAATAACGTAGTATGAGAGGCTGGAGGCCAGTCTATAATTTACCCTTTGACATCCGCAGATCATCTGTTTCTCGTTTTAGTCTTTCAATCTCTGCTTGCAGATCCAGGTTCTTCTTTTCAGATTCCTGGAGTTTGCTGGGGAGTGGAAATAATCATTAGAGATAGTGAACACTGCATCTCCAGGTATTTAGGCAAAAAAATGCATACTTCATATACACGTCCAAATGAATTCTGCTTGATGGCTAAAATTACTTTTTCTATCAGAAACTGCAAAATCAAGGAGTGGAAACAGGATTCAAGATCCAAGTTGAAGAGATTGATTTCAAATGGTGCAGCATAAAAGTCTTACCACTCAGTGGCCATGTTGGAGGCCTTGACTTTGTTGAGTTCATCTTGAATTGTTTGTTTGGCTCTGATCTCTGCATCCAGTGAAGACTGCAGCTCCAGACGGGCAGACATGTCCAGCTTAGCCAAGCGCCGCATCTTCCATGGCTTGTCCTACAATATTGGAGAAATTTTTGACACAATATTTTAATTAAAAAAGACTTTTAATAAATAAGTTTTATTAATACCAAATCCACTGTTTAACCAAAAAAAAGTTGGGTTTTTTTTTTTTAAGTTAATTCCTACATAACAATAACAAGTAACAAATTATTTTCCAGTCAACTAAAATTTAGATGTGTGTTCCAAGTGAGAAATGAAAAAATCCAGTCCAACCGTAGAGCGGGCTCCAAGACTGGTACTCCTTAGGCCCTCCAACTCTTCAGTCATCTTGGTGGCCAGAGCCTGGAGGTAACCCCGCGCATCCTTCTCATCACTCACCCTGTTTAATAAAATTTAAAAACTGCAATGCTGATCTTTACCAGTAGAGGTCATTATAAATCTATTAAATGTCCCTGGTTAATAAAAAAATTTACTACAGACAACTATCCAAACAGCCTTGGCATACCATTCTTTGTATCACTCACCACTGGATGATCTCTGTGATTTGTGCTTCCCAATGGGCTACACTCTCTTTCTTATCAGCGAGTTCCCTCATTTCTTCCTCCAGCTGTTTGTGACTACAGCTCTGCCTTTCATATGAGGTTGTCAACTATACAAGCACACAAATGACAAACATTTGACAAAAAAATATTCTGTATCCATGTTATTAATATCAGTGTTTATTCATTAATCTGCAATATGTTGTGGTCACTTAATGAATCCACTTCTTGCACCCCACAATCCTTTTTTTAAATCATTTAAAACAGCACTGAAAAAGTATCATTCAGAAATCATCATCAAAGTCAATGTACTGGTATCAAATCAGAAACCCAATTCTCTTCATTCAAATTTAGTTTCAAATATGTGAGAAAATGCAACTGTGAACCCAGTACTGTGAATCAAATTGAACCATGAACCATGCGATCTCAGCAGCTCCAGCAGAGCACCTTTGAGTCAGCAAAACTTGGTGACCTCAGTGAAGAATGGTTCAATACTATGGCCTCAGCAGAAATATAGCCTACAGAAACCATTAAGTACACTTCAGCTGCGGTCAAAAGACATCAAGCACAGCAGAACTATATTAAAAGGGCAAGACCTTGCACACTTCACACAAGAAACATTATTCCCACACTCTCAAAGCCACATATGGGATAGGTACTGACAGCCAACTAAGCCTGATTTCTATTAACTTTATGTAAGAGTTGTATAAATTCTGTTTTAGGACCCATGTGGACCACTGGACTTCATTCATTAAAACAGTACCAAAGTGTGTGACTTTAAACACAATGAATAATCCAGAAATAACATTCGTTCATAGAATAGAATAACATAACGTTATGAGAGAGAGAGAGAGAGAGA
>BRDA01006562.1:205592-226452 GCA_036984385.1 Crenuchus spilurus
CAGAGAGAGAGAGAGAGAGAGAGACAGAGAGAGAGCGAGACAGACAGAGAGAGACAGAGAGAGAGAGAGAGAGCGAGACGGAGAGAGAGAGAGACAGACAGAGAGAGAGAGCGAGACAGACAGACAGAGAGAGAGAGCGAGACAGACAGACAGAGAGAGAGAGCGAGACAGACAGACAGAGAGAGAGAGAGAGAAAATCACTGCAATGAACTGCTTTTACTAAATGCAGGAGAAGAGTAGTAGCTTACAAAGCTTCTATGTCACCAACACTCTGAACAGGCTCTCCCTGAAACCCCTGATCTCTACCAGTCATGTTCTCATTCATAAACATGAGTCTGTGGAGACATGGTTCTGCCTATCTGCTGTAAACACTCACTCTATTAGCTGGCCGCAATGACTTAGGAATTCAGAGGATTCAATGTTTACTTCAAGGGCCAGTGAGGTTTTCCACCACAGTGTTATTATGGACAAATGATTCCAAACATTTCACGTTTTAAGTACTTTCTGACAGGCGCTCTGAACCCCTGCAGTGGTTTTGAACAGAGTAGACTGCTCATGTTTTTTTCAGATTCAAATGTTTCTTAGCATATTCATTGTGTTTACACAAGCGGAGGCTACTGACTATCTTCCCAAGAACATACTGACAGGCACATATCTTTCAAAGCCACTCAGACTTCAGAGGGGGTACAGTTTCTGTTTTACAAACAGAGAGCTCTACTGTAGCATTTCTAAAAGGGTTCGAAAAAGGCTAAATAGAGAGTTTGCGTTTTATAAAACCACAACATCTCCTTTGAAACAATATGTCAAAACTTCTATTTCTCTGAGATCTATTTTCTTCTCAGCCAAAGTCAACAATCCTGTCCAAGAACCCACTCCCTTCTGTTGTGAACGCAAATGGCTGTGCCATTTATTTGAGAGTGAAGCAGGGTTTCTGATTTGAGAGACAAGCTGAGATGGAGCAGAAGAGGATGTAGAACATGTGCTGAGAAAGGGCGGAGGGTGTAAGAGGACACCATTTATGGGAGCTAATAAGACGGCACCGTGCACCAGTGCTCTCACTGCCTTTGATCTGCCGTTGCAGCAACCAGGCTTTCAGATGACAGGGTGTCCTTTTCAAGAGTGTAAGAGAGCTTACTATGTGGGACTCTCTGGGATTCTGCATCAGTCTATTCAGCAGACACTTTCTGACAATGATGGCTACGTTCATGCAGAATTGATAGAATGTCGTGATGAGGTTCTATTCCTGCTGGGTACCTAGTTTTTCATAGTGTTACTGAAGGTGCTTTGCATTCCAGGAATATCTATGAAACTAAATGATGCTCAGTTCTGAATACTATTATTAACAAAAAATATCTAGAGTCTGCCAGCCCTCCTTAATCTAGCATTAGTTCATTCACCAGTCTACTCCCGACCCTACCTTAACTCATTATGGTCACTTCAGTTTAGCATAAAATTGTATCATGAAGTTTGAATGGAGTTTTCAGAGGACAAACAGAAACACAGGATGTATACCTTGTCCAATTCACTGGAGAGTTTCTTGTTTTCTTCAGTCAGCAAGACTCGTTCTCTCTCATACTTCTGCTTGTAATCGGTCTCAAACTCCTCTCGTTCGGTTTGACTGTGGAGTAAGGTAGGTGTAAGAAGGTAGGTGTAAGTATGCCTTTAAATGTTGTAACAAAAAATATAAATGTCAAAGAAATAGAGTGAAATAAACACCTACAATAAATGGCTCTCGATTGAAAGAAACAGACTGTATTTGAGATTATTGGGGCTACCTTTCTCTGCGTGTCTTCTCCAGCTTGTCTTTCAGCATCATGATCTCTTTCTTCAGCGAGACCAGCTGGGACTCAGCATCACGAAGCTCCTTCTTCATGTTCTTCTGCTCATTGGTGTGCTGCAGGTCGCGGCGAGAGAGCTCCTCCTCATAGAACACCGTCTTCTTCTCCAAGTCTGCACGCAGTTTACTCATCTCCTGGTGCTGTTCATGGGCTCCAGCAGCTGGAGAGCGACCAGCCTGTTTTTGCTGCTCCAGTACACAAAACCACAGTGACGGGCACAGATATTAAGTATGATATATTGAGATTCAGATTTTTTTAATGAACAGATCAGCCAAGCTGGTGGAACTCACTTTTAGTATGTGTCTTATCAAGAATGGTTTCAACACTGAAAATCATTACAATACAATGCAGATATTCAACCCAATATTACACAGGACAGTCTATGCAAAAGTAATGTCAGTAATTTATGTATTTTCAATAATATGTCATTTTAGACTTCAGAAAAAATAAGCCTAAGGAACCCCTAGGATTTATAAGATACTGAAACAGTCATCAGTTTGAGAGAAAGGCATTTTTCTATTTTACTCTGGCAGCATGCACTCAAATGCCTAGATTTGATAGTTGACACTGGCTTCTATTAAATATGGCAAACACGAGTGAGACCATCAGAAAAAATTAAGAGGTAAGAATTTCTGTATACTTTACATTTTGGTATAGTTTTTTTACATTCCACTGAAACTGTTACAGCCTTACAGTTACAGTGTATGGCATGGGGATGTGTACATACCTTCATTCCCTCCAGTTCCTCTTCCAGCTGTCTAATGCACTGTTCACTGCGTTCCCTCAGCTTCTTCTCTTTCTGGGCTTCAGCCGCCCGCTCCTCTGCTTGGGTTTCCATCTGACATATGTACATAAGCTTGCTTTAAAACAGATTTCTGACAGTTTTGATAAACATTGACAGTATCATCTCATAGACCAGGCATGTCCAAAGTCCGGCCCATGGTTCATTTGCGGCCCGATTTTAGATTTAATAATAAGTAAATAAATAATGCTGCTGTTAATCAGGTTGTAAATAAAAACAAGATTCCTAGGTTGAACACTGGGTGTCACCATCACATAAAACGCTCCTCATCATCTCCAAACCCCCCCCCCAATGCTAAACACTAACAACGTTACACCTACATTACTGTTCATGAGGTTTTGGGTAGACATGGCGGCTCCAAATACACAAAAAATAGACAGTGAATGCAGAGATTTCAGGCACGTTGGGAAAATTAATATGTTTTCACAGTTCAGAGGGAAGTGTGTGTGTTTAATTTGTCAATAAACAGTTGCTGTAATGGAGTATATAGTTATAAGACATTGTGAAATGAAACCACTCTGTCAGGTCGTTCACTGGTGTTGAAGGAGAACAGAAGGTGAAACAACTAGCAGATAGCTTGGTCAGCTCAACAAAACCAGATTTTTTGTGCCAACGAAGTGCAAGAAAATGCTTTCAGGTAGCTCAACTCATAGCCCAACACGGGAACTTCAGGGTTGCCAGGTTCGCAGTTTTTGTGCAAAATTGGGCTTTAAAAAATGCAGTTGTGAGTAAATTTTCAGAGCTGGTGGAGTGTTGCTTTTTGGACTATTTTAGAAATGTACCATGACTACCAAAAAACTATAGTACTACTATAGGGCTACGAGGTCTGTGGCCCATGACTGCACATACAGTATTTTTCTCCTTCTGGACCCCAACAAGAAAAGTTTGGACATAGACAGTATCAAGTCATAGACACAATGCTTTTAATTAATGCCCACCTCTTTTCTTGTCCTTTCTGCTTTGCGAACATCCACTCTCAGGGCTTCTACTTTATGGTTGATCACATCCATCTCCTCTTCTTTATCCCGGAGCTGTCGTGAGAGACGCTGCTTGTGAGAGCGCAGCTCTGTCACTTTCTCACTCATCTCTGAGAACTCCTGCATAGCCAGCTTCCTCTGGCTGTCTGCCTCCTTCAGATCCTTTGCTTGAGCCTTTAGTTTCTCTGTAGAGTCTAACAGCTCCTGCACAGACAACACATGGGCATATATGTGGGACACCAAGGCTCAAATACAGGGTACACAGGGCATATACAGGGATCTTCAAACCCAGGCCTGTAGGGCTAATATCCTTCACAGTTTGCTTGCCCTGCTCAACAGACCTAGTTCAATTCATCTGTTAATTGCTAGATTTAGTAGGTGTTTCTAAGCATGAAAAATTACCAAACAGTGCTGGACACCAGCCCTAAAGTACATGATTTGAAGATCCTGGCAAATAGGCTGTATGGGAGGCAGCTGTGAAGGTATGGTTTAACATTCATGTCTTACGCGGGTTTAAGAAGACAGGCTTAAGAGTAAACCAGCTCATGAAAAAATATATATCACAAAAGCTATACCTTCTGCATGTCTTCCCTCTCCTGCTTCATGCTCTTTATATGTTTCTCTAGAGACTGAATGTGTTTGGTTGTCTCCTCCAGACCCCTGCGTGCTACACTGGCCTGCTCTAACTGCTGCTCCAACTGGCCAGAGTCTGATGACAGAAAACAACAATAGATAAAAAAACAGAATAAAGAGGCAAATATGAGAAACAACTGAAGCACCAGCTGGTACAGTACACAGCATATACTATGTGACTGAAAGGAATTTTCAAGTACCAGCAATCTGTTTCCTCAAAGTCTCAATTTCCTCCTTCAGCCCTCGAATCTCACACTCTTTGTTAGAAGAAATGGGACCATCTACACTGGAGTACTGCAGAGTTTGCACAGTCTTTGTAGATTCTGAGGAACAAACATAAGTAAACATCACAGAACATTACGTTAACTTCTCTGAAATGACACTCAAACATTCTCAGAAATAACTTTATAAAAAGTCAATACAATCAAACTTTTACTGAGAATAAGATGGAGTAAGCTATTGATGCAAATTAACTTAAAAACTTTGTGACTGGCATGCAGACCTTGCAGTTTACGGCTAAGCTCCAGTTTCTCCTGCTCTAGACGGCGGATTCTCCTCTCATATGCCTCAGTTGCCAGGCTCTCCTCCAAGCTACGCTGCACACACACGTCCATCTGCACAGGCGCTACAGACTCACGCAGACATCCACAGTCTGACAGAGAGCTGGAAAAACAAGAGTCAGAGTCCAACTGAGTCAAACTTTTTTTATCTTGTTTTTAATCTTCTGGCATTTGAGATTCTTTACCTCAGAGCTCCATTTGTAGTGCACTCCAAACACATATCTTTAAACAAATTTTCAAGTAGCATAGAGCTAATCCACTTCAGTACACTCTTAAATGTCAAATTAACAAATATGGCCATATATGAGCAAATAACCAAACCATAATCAAATCAACAAGTCTTAAAACTCTAGCTGACAGAGCTTCAGCAGATGAGGAGATACCTCAGATGTGCATCTCTTCACGTGTCAAGACAAGCAAGTGACATAATAAAGATCTATTTAAGCAGTGACGAGATATTTGATGTAGTCATTGATACAGATATGCTCAAAAGGAGGAAATGCTCTAAAAATCTTCCCACAAACTGACCAGATGTGGTGTTAGGCACAGTGGTGGAGTTTGACTCAACTACAGCAAAGTTGAGGTATCTAGAGGTACAATTTAGGGCAAAATTATACATACAGGGTAAGACTTTCAAACTCAATTTTACACAACTTCCCTCATTTCATGTCACATTACTTTTCATGTATCAGGTAAATTACAGTATGTCATTTATTTCCGTCAAAGGTTGTTTCAAAATAAAGCTTAAAAATGAATTTATTCAATGTTTGATTTACAATATCTGGTTTTCAACTTATCAAACGTTTACATACACTTCATTAGTATTTGGTGGAAACCAAATACTTTAGTCAATCACAGACTAGCCTTGCATAAAGTTCTCACAATACTCTTCTGGAATTTTAGCCCATTCCTCCTGACATAACTTTTCGAGAACGTGGTGAAGACAGACCTGCAGACTTTCTGAAAACTACAATATTTATTCTCGAACAATCAATGGTGAAACTAGAAACAACAAATAAAATACAACATGCCAACAGAAAAATTCATTATAGAATTAATTGTCTAGAAAACATTTGAAAATTAGCAACAAACATACAAATAAAGTAGAGACTTACAGTTGTTGACCTCTGTAAACACCAACTTTTCAAATAATCACTATGAGTGATTGCAGGAGTCCCTGGTTATTGTAGCTAAGGTAGCTGTACTAATAATTCTATTTCATATACACAGTGCAATTTAATACAGAATAGTTAGCATCCTTTTTGTTCACACTGCCTCCAGCACTCTGCACCATCTAGATGATGCTTTTGTAAAGGAGTAATAAAGAAATGTGTAATAATTTTTCAGGAAAATTCTCTCCACATGGTTGAACAAGTTGACCTCCACTGTAACTGACATATTTTGTACAAATCATCCTCTCTAATGGTCAAATTTGCTTCCTTCTCCCTTTTATTATCTGTCTCCTCGACTTCTGTTAATTTATGAATATTTTGATCAAAAAAATGTCAGACTTGGAGAAATTGATAAAAGTTCTAAACCATGTGCTGACTTCAAAGTTACAAAACTTGCAAGGCATCCTTTATCCTTATATGTGGAATAGTTTGTCAGACCCTTTTCAACCTAGGATTGAAATCTAGCCTTAAGTTTTGAGAAATTATTTGGGGGGGGGAAATATGTATCATATGCACACCATCTTAGCAGTCTAGTTGATATTTGTGTGTTACATAACTATTCCTCCAAAATTTCAGTGCCATATTAATCCAAAGATTATCATTTTCCATCTTTTTAATCCCAAAACTGTTGGCATCAATTATTGCTGCTATTGGTATACCTTCAATCAGAGATCTATCTCTTAATGTCCACCCATCTAACTGAATATGCCACCAGCAGACCAAGGGTCTTATTTGTGCTGCAAGATTTAATCCTCCCCTTTCTGTTCCTAATGGCAGAGTCTTAAATCTAACCCTAGGCTTTTTGCCCTACCACAAAAATCTTGATATCTTATCCTGAGGTTGTTTATTTTTAATGGATATTAAGTGGTAATAGTTCTCTGGAACTACAAGATCATTAAGCCAACTAATACAGATGACAGAAATAATGAGAATACTTGAATAATTTGTGTGTTGAGGTCTTACCACTGACTGGTGTAGGTGAAGCCTACAAATGGGAGATGGTGTCCAGAAAAGGCTGTTATAGAAGGTGGAGGCATAGTCTCCTGGATTTGGAAAAACACCTTTATTAGCTCTAGTACGCCAAGCTCTTCAGCAAAAATTTGGTAACTTATAGTAATGGAATTTTTGCTTTGATTCCTTGGAAGTTGGAACAGTAAAGAAAATGCAAAAAAGCATTATTTCATACATTTACTTTGACTTTCATGCCATTGCTGATGAACCCAATATATTTCATGTTTTTTTCTTTCTGGTCAACTTCATTGGATTTTAATTTGATACTATACCCCAATTCCTGCAACACATTCCAAAAAAGTTGGGATGCTAAACTACTTACCACTTTGTAATGGTACCATTCCTTCTCATAACACTTAAAAGATATATTAGCACCAAGAATACCAAACGATGAAGTGTTTCTGATGTTATTTTGTCAGACTCTTCCTACAAACATGACTTAAGGTGTGCAACAGTGTGGGGTTGTCGTCACATTTTTTACATAAAAATGTTCTAACATTCTCTAATGCAGACAGGACCAGTCCTGTATCCATACCATCTTCTGCAGTCACATCTTTGTAATATGTGCAGCATGTGGTTTTGAATTGTTTTGTTGAGAAATGCATGGACGTCCCTGGGTCATCTTGAATGTAGCATATGTTGCTCTTAAATCTCAATGTGAATTACCTTTACCAAAGGCACTGACAACCTCATACAGACAGAACCTGGCTTTTGTACTTTTTGTCTTTGGTCTGGAGAACATGGTGTCCATTTCTTCTAAAAAAAAAAAAAGATCTGAAAAACTGATTCATCAGATGACAATGCAGATTTCCACTGTTTGATGGTTCATCCCAAATGTCTTCAAACAGACATTTTTAACAGGCTTTTTTTGTGAATGCAATTCGTATTGCTGTGTTTGACAAAGGTTTGCCAAAGTAACCCTTGCACATGTGGTTATATCAGCTATTTAAGAATGTCAATTATTGGTGCAGAACCCTTGCCCTTTACACAATGCCCTTTCTTCAGATTCTTTCATTTGTTTAATGGTATTATGCACAGTAGAGGGATAAATATGCAAATCCCTTCCCTTCTTTGAGGAGTACTTCAATCTTTCAATACTTTCTCATGCATTTATTGAGAAACTGGTGATTCTCTGTCCATGTTTGCTCAACCTATTGTGGATACTGCTTTTGTACCAAAACATAATTACAATCACATACAGACATCAACTGTTTGAAATTACATTATTTATTTATTTATTTATTTTTACTTTATTACTAGCCCTAAATTGCCTACACCAGTTTTTGGAATGTGTTCTAGGCCAGAAATTCAGGAATGGATGAATATTAACAAACGAACTAAGTAGACCAGACAAAACTTGAACATACTGTCTGCAATGAAACAAAAGCCAAAGTAAATGTAAGAAACATTGTGGGTTTATTTTTTGTTTGTTTTTTGCATTTTGCATGACAGATTAGAAAGAAAAATGTGAGAAAGCCTGTTAACAATAATGTCTTACCGAGCTTTTGAGGCAATCATCCTCCACATCAAAATTGGAGGTATCTGAAGGGCTGCTCACTTCAGGGATGTATGGTGCATCACAGTTGCGGATGTTGTCCCAGTCAATGCCAGAGAAAAATGGGTGCTGTTTGAAGTCCTGAATGCCATTCTGGCCTAGCCGGTGCTCCCGGCTGCATATGAGTCTGCGGATGAGGTCTTTGGCATTCTCAGAAACCTCTGTGATATGGCCAGGGAACTGGAACCGCTCCTAAAATAGTGCAAAGACACTGTTTAATTTGATGGTTATGTGTAAGTGGAATACAACACACTTTGGGAGAAAGTAATTAGTGAAGTACAGTATAGCATGTACAGTAGAATACAGTCAGCATCATAACATGATAAATGGTAATGTAATGATTTGTCCAGTGATTATTCTAGAACATAACAGTAGCTCATTTCCAAACCCCTACCTTGTGGTTCATGATCTTGCCATAAGTCTCCACCAGGGATTCAGCATAGAAGGGAGTCTCTCCATAGAGCATTTCATACATACAGACACCCAGAGACCACCAGTCACATTCAGGGCCATACTTGCCCTTGCCATCCTCCATGGCTTGCAGGATCTCAGGAGAGATGTAATCTGGAGTGCCAACTGCCACAGAGGACTGCACCTAAGGGGTAATACATCATATTATCAGCACCAGTAACACAAATGTCACAGAGGGAGATGATGGAATGAAAATATTCTACCACAGATGCAGTAGTGCATCTTTGAACAAACTCAAATGTTACAATCTATATTTCTTCCTAATTTTTTTTATTTTTATACTTTGCATAAATACCAGTACCTTCCACCCCTGTTAGAAGCAGTAATAAATTGGACACATTACATAAGGCTTTAAGGGTTTTGAAGGATGTAAGATGTTGCAAAAGTCTGTTGAGAATGCTCTTTGTTGCCAACAGGAAAACAAGAAAGTTTGTCCCAGAGCATATTTGTCCAGATTTCTTCATAAACTCAGTGTCTGATGCTGGAAAGCAAATAGGAAGACTGTTTCTCAACTCTGCCAGAGCTTTGAAACCATCAGTGCTCAGAATGCCTTTCCAATTCCATGTGGGTCATCACAATGCAAATGTGTTGAAGCACAGTGGTTCATGCTCTCTCACACTGCTCATAAACAGCAAAATCATGCCTGGCCTCAGGAAAAAACACGTTTCACAGTTCTCCATGGCTTTCCACAAAATAAGCTCTCAGAGAGCAGCCAGGTCTGCGAGCTAAGAAAAGAGGAGAGAAGGTTGAGAGAGAAAGCCCTGGTGGAGTACAAGAGGACTGGCGCTCCCCCTCAGAACATCAGGAGGCTGGGCAGGCTGCAGCTGACTGGAGTGAAGCCTTTGTGCAGATGTGTGCAGCTGGAAGAATTTGTGTAAGTGAGGCAATAAAATAGCCGTTTCTCCTGCAGTGACACAGTCCTTCTACATGTACACATACACACACATAAAAACACACGTGAACAGCTTTAAGCACGCACGTGTGAGCATGCTGAGACACACGCGCGCACTCACAGTTGTCTTGTCGGAGGAAAGGGGGTAATCCTGCCGAACTGTCTGTGGTGTGCCAAAAAACAGCAGTAAATCTCAGTTAAGGGTTATAAGACACACTCCTAACTGTCATAGATTGAACGATGTGTTTTAGGTTTTTCCATGGAAGTAAATAAATTGCTTTTGCAATTCATGATCTTCTCCTGCAACCACTATTCTAGTCACTGAGTTAAGTAATCATTAAAAAAATACATTTTCACATTCACATCCTTGCTTATCTGTGACTGATATTCTGAAAGATGTGCTTTCAGACTTTTCAAATGATGTTTTTCCAGTTTCAATTTGTAAGACTAATGTTGCTAGCAAACTCTAAAACTCAAGTCATCGAACTATCCCAGTAAAAATTACCTATCCATAAAAAACAGCACTAAAATTTCTCTCAAATTGTTCAATCTGCATGGTTTCAACTACAGACTTCAAGACTGATTTGTGAATACTAGCTCTGCTAATCTCAGCGGTTAAGTTGTAGCCTATTTGTTTTTACAGTCCATTGCATGTAATTCTGTGTCCATTAAACACTGACTAAGTGTGTAAGACCATAACTAAGATTTGTTTGTCATATGAGAGAAGTTTTAGTGAAGCATTTTAACAAATACCACAGAACTACTTAGGTTCATTACTGAGTACAGTGTCAAGTCTCAAATGATAACTTTTCAGTATTCAAATCTGTCTATAAATTCCAAACCCTAATTTTACAAAAATAAATAACTAAATAAATACGTTGCCATACTTTGCTAGACTATACTTTTTAAATATAAGTTATACCAACTTGACACTGTATTTTGCTGCATTTTGTAGACAACTGAGATTCAATTTAAAAAGAAGAACAGACATGTTAGCTAAACCATAAAAAATGGGAGATTTGTAAGGGTTCTACCAAATTAACATTTGGCATTAAAGACATTGATGAGTGCTTTTAATGTATGGCCAGTCTATTGTTTAGTACTGTTGGTACACTTAGTATCAGTACTGAAATAACGATTCTAGTATTGCGACAACCCTACTTAACCTTACTTACAGTGTTTGCAGGCAAATGTTAGTCAAACAGTTCCAGTTTTAAACTAAGGAAATAAAATTTAAACTATAAACATGTCTTGACTAATCAACAACATGTGGGCTAAATGGAAGACTGTCCAAATCTGATTCATTTTTCATGTGGGCACTTTTTCTGATTTTCTCTCAATTCCTAACTCTCGCACTCAAAAGACAGTCCATAAGCTCCTGACAGCAAATCAAAATCTCTGAAATAATGTGGTCTGAAATAGTTATACAGCAATGCATGTCAGATGATGATGAGGCTCAATTTCACTATGCTACAGGACTAAGCTCAAGAACATTATCAACTGCAACACAAATAAAAGTTTTTTAAACATTCTGATTAAAGAGTTAAGTGTGATAAAACAGTTAAGTGTGATTAAAAACAATGAAGCATAGAGTATCCTTACCGTTCCATCCTCCATTAGTTTAAGGCAAGAGCCAAAATCAGCCAATCGAATGTGTCCATTCACATCTAACAGAATGTTGTCTGGCTTAATGTCTCTGCAAAAAAAGAGAAAATCACTCAATACACTTTGGTGTATATTAACATAAACTGTGGGCAGTGAGATGTAAAAAAACAATGTAGACCTTAACTCATGTAAAAATTATTCATTTTTAAACCTTGAGTGAATTTCACATGTCTAACCCTAACCCTACAGGAATACAATGTGCAGATGTGTTAACAAATGAAGTGATCTGGAAGGAAGAAAACCTAAAGTGTACTGACTGTGAATCGCATGTAATCTATTACCATTTTAAGCAAAACTACTAATGTTTGCATTATGGAGGTGTTGCAATATGCAGATGGTGAGACAGAGATTAAAAAAAAAATGTACCCTTGCATCTTTAAGAGTGAGGTACTTGCACAAAAAATCTGTACTGTACAACATCCTAAGCTTAATAAATTAATCATCTGAGCAAAATACAATTGATACACATTTTCATAGATATTGTATATTAAATAAATAACTGAATGGCTGAATATATAGATGAATGCAAGATATTAAATGTCAGGTCGTGAAAATAACAGAGGGAGCTCTAAGTAAATTCTCTTCTCCAAAATCACCTCCACTCTAGAGTATTGGGCTCAGAAAAACATTCCTCACACAATACAGAGCTGCAGTTTGTGTCCAACAACAACACATGCTTGCAAAAGTCAATATAGTAACACAAAGACGCCTCAGACTTCAGTACATGCCTGAAATTCTAACTTCCCATTAGAATTGCAGAGCTTCACAGGAGTGTTGTTTACTACTTATCCAGTGGTAGCCAACACTAAAAACTTACAGTCAAAGTGGCAGGAACCAGTGGCTCCTTTTATAGGTGATGATAACCTCTAGGTGAGAGTGAACATCGCCTTCTGTTACCCTTGATCCAGGATTTAGATGTAAAGTGGTGATAAACTAATTGGATAGTTTCCATCACACCTTGTAAAGGCAATACTTACTCACATGTCACTGCAATCAGGCTATGAAAATAAAACTCGTTACAAAATGTAACCCAGTTAAAGGGATGCAACTGATAAATGTGATATTCATTAACTGCTTAATTTACATTAGTGCATTTGGCAGACACTCTTATCCAAAGCAATTTATAACATGCCCATGTTACATTGGTAGGTCAATGCAGTGTTAGGAGTCTTGCCCAAGGACTCTTGGTATAGCACGGCGTGATTACACAGCCTGGCAACTGAACCCCAGCCTGCCACAGGGCAGGCAATAGTGTTACATTATTACATTATAGTGTCTACATTATACCAACACTGACGTTGTAGAGCAACACATGATTTTGAGGAAAAAAAGGAATGAAAGAAAGGCAACAAAACAGAAGAAAAATAAAACTTAAAAAGTCAGTCAAATCAGTCAACAAAATTAATATGGCAAGCCAAAACAAAACATTTTGTCCAGATGAATTAAGGGATATTAAAAGCTGTTTAAAAATGCAACAATGATTTCAGCTTCAAAAACAGTAGATAGGTATCCATCTTGCACCTACAGTTTTCACATATTTTTGCTATTACTGATTACTCATTATTTGATTCACAATAGACATGGAAACTGAGGGAAGCTCATCACCAGCCTTCGAGATATTTGTTCAGATTTACAGCTCCTCTTAAGATTGTAGCCGGCTGTGTTTGCACAGTCCCAGACAAAGTGAGAGACCATGCAACAGTTTGGATTGGCTCACATCTCCACCTCATTAGAGATACTGTTTATTTGTTCCACCTCCCCCCCATCTGCTGTGCCTCAGTGTTTACAAAAAGCTTCAGCTACTGTGAAGAAGCCGGCCCAAGAGAATATTCAGCAGCAGTCACACACAAACCAAAAGAGGAGAGAGAGAGAGAGAGAGAGAGAGAGAGAGAGAGTCCTTCCTAAATTGGCAATTTTGATCAATTACAGTAGTTAAATCAATACGCACACAAATTTTCATTCTCCTTTGATACTGTATGCTATAATATACATTTGTGAAGCTGGTGGCCCACAAGCTAAAAAATTATTCACTCAAATTCATAACGAAAGCATCACAGCTGAAGAGTGAATGTTTTATTACGGTGAAAACAAAAAACACAATATTTTAGGAAGTCCAATGCAATTACTGGAAAAACTATGAGGAACTCTGTTACAGTTTGGCTCTAAACAGGATGAGATAATGGGTGTGTGAGTATTTTTTTCACAATTCTCTCTAGATTGTTCAAATAAGCCTTACTTTAAATGCTGTATGATCAGCAGATTATGGAATTTTCAGTTTAATGTTACTACAGTGCACTGAAGCAGTGGGTCAATACAGCATAAACGGTCTTATTTTTAGAGCATAATAAGCATCCAATCAAAATAAATGAGTAAATAAACATGTTTACATTTATTTCCAAGACAAATTTTAATCGTAAAAAACTGTGCTATACTGCTTTGTCTCTGACTGATTATGACCTTAGTATTCCTTAAACGGGAAACTGCTCATGGTGGCTCAAACAGCACTCCCA
This sequence comes from Crenuchus spilurus, assembly GCA_036984385.1. Lineage (NCBI taxonomy): Eukaryota > Metazoa > Chordata > Actinopteri > Characiformes > Crenuchidae > Crenuchus > Crenuchus spilurus. The sequence goes on from BRDA01006562.1 coordinate 219,679, forward strand.
ACTCAGCAGCCCAGCAGGTGGCAGCTCCCAACCACACAATAACACAGTCAAAGGAGGTGGGGGTGTTTATGGATGACATCACTTCCTTCTGGTCAGCAGGTGTAACACCTCTATCATCTTAGTGGAAGAGCTGGTGTGGTACTATAAATTCAGTGGAAGAGTGGACAGAGGGATATACAGAAAACCCTTCAAAAGTCAGGGGTCTAAAATTTCAGTGTACTCATACATTTGCGTTATTTAGTGTGATCAAATACTCACAAGGCACAAGTTCTGTAGAACTGTTAATGTCCAAAAATCCTTTGTTAGATCACACTGCCAGAGGCTGACATAAACATAACATCATCATACTTAAAAACATTCACAGATCTCATTGATCAAATTATTTAGCGTTTCTGAGTTAAGCTAGTCAGCTGTGGAATAAACAGTGCAGCACACACAGCATCACATCATTTTAAAAAGTCTAAGGAAAAAGATTAAATTAAAGCTATATGTAACAATTGTCAAAAAAATATCCTATATACATAAAACAGACAATGACAATACAAAAGGACAAAAGGTGCTGTGGTGGAGGGGGACAATCTCCATAGGTGAACACAATATACTTAAGTGTGAATGATCCTATAATTAGTAATGTGAAGACGACAGAAAATGAGACATTTCAATTGAAGAGAACCTAGGGATTAGTGTATGGACAGAGAGTGAAGCAGCTGGTGAAGAGCTAGCGAGGATCAGGTGTCACAGGTGGGCAGGTGGTTGACTTAGCTATGGGGGAGTGTGTGTCTGTGTGTGGTCAAGGATCAGTGAGCCTGAGTAAAGCAGAACTACCCAGTTTAAAAATAACTTCTCTTCTTCCTGCAGACCCTGAACAGACACGCTGACTCAACCCCAACCTCTTACAGTCCAAGCTCTGACCCCTGAAAGAAATCCTGGAGGGAGATGCATATAGGTCTACTCGGCCTGACAGTACAATATATATTATTGCTGACCTCTGTTTGTCTTGGTTTCTCTCCTTCATACATACATTCTGGCCACAAATTAAAAAAGTACTTACTGACATTTTTTCCATTTCATTATAACTTTTGTTGTAATTTTATAATGAATAACATGAGCAAGGTAAATGCACATGCTGCAGCATATTATATTACTCATTGTGCTAATTAGTCATTTATGTCTTACAGTTTGATATACCAGTTTCATTAAGTGTTAACTAGGCACCTGATTATTTACATCATTTAAGAATTTTAAAGAACAAAACATCAAATAATGCCATTTCACTTTAGTTACTAGAAAGCACTGGCAATTTGCTTACAATGTTTCATGTATTCATTTGCCTAGAGTTAGAGTTAAAATTGGTAAAAAAAAAATCAGAATCTCCCTTAAAAAAATCAAATGACTGGTGTACCTTTAATCAGATCCATTTCTGATTCACTAAACACAAAACACCATCGCTGTCAATTGTCACTTTGGATCCATGCACTATTCTCACAACCTGGTGCCTAAAATGAAAACATAACAAAACAAAAAGGCTGTTCCTGGCCTTGGCAGAGCCAGCCAAAGCACAGCAGTCAGGCTTTCCCAAATTTGGCAGCATATGCCAGACAGAGGAGCAGGACGTGTCAGAGGCGTGCTACAACATGTAAACATGGGCATACTTGCAGAAGAAACGTACACAGGACACTGTTTTAATGGGATGGGGTGAAAGGAAAGATAAGGTGTACAAAAATGAGTTAAAGAAGCACCCTCATTCTTCAAGAAGTAAAAGCACTGAACTAGTACATAAATGCTGACACAGTGAGGCAAAGTGAGAGCTGGTTCCTTAAAGAGGAGACAAGAAAAGCAGAGAGAGAAGGAGAAGACAGAGAACCAAACTTAGAGTCTGTGAAAGAGAAAGAGGGAGGGAGAGTGAGTAAGAGTTTAGTAAGAGTGAGACAATAAAAAAGAGGGCAATTCTGGAGATTTCCAATTAAGGCATGTGTCCGATTCCGGCTTGTGGCATGCCTGAGAAGCGACTCTGGGTGCTTATCGGTTCTAAAGCCCTGCGGCAGTGTTTACAGAGACAGGGCACCACTGACGAGGACGCTCCACACTCTCTTCCTCACCCAGAGAGTAATAGAGAGAGAGAGACATAAAGATTAAGTGAGTGAGTGAGAGAGAGAGAGAGAGAGAGAGAGAGAGAGAAATATTCAACACATTCCCAAAATGCACCCAACTCAAAGTGAGCAAAAGAAGACAGTGAAGAAAAGTGTAAGCTACAGAGCTATTTTCCCATGGAGAAAGCACAGTTCAGAGTGCTTTTTAAACCCTGTAATTTTGCCTTTAATTCAGCAACAACTAAACACTACTGCCCTCCAGTATGACCCAGCATTCCCCTCTATTGCCTCAATTTGTTATGTCAGTCAGTGAACAGAAAAAACAAAGCTGTCTCCTCCCTACAAGACAATCTTGTTGTGATAATTAGCAATTTTCCTCCCTTTCTAAAGGAAAAGCAGGGAGGATCATTCTTCCTATGAGCTTTATACTGTATCTGAGAGGACATCGCAGAGAATCAGGAATCCAACTCTCATTACCCACTTGGCTACCTATCCAAGCTCTAGCAAGGGTCCCTTTCCTTTATTTACCACATTCCATGGCAGAAACCCCCCCCCCACAGGCCCCAAACCCCCCCCCCACGTAAACAAGTTAGCCTGCTGCTGACACATCAAGAACTAAGAGGGCAGTAGTCAAAGCTGCACAGTGGGATATTCACTGCTATAATATCATTTACTGTAAAATAATGCTTCAAATATATGAGAGGATCAAGCTAACCAATCAAGGTTATCTAGTTAAATGCTAACTGTGTTTTCTACATGATGAAAATAATTAGGCATAAAGAGTAAGATATGTTCCGTTTGTGAAATACATGTTTTAAAGTTTAGCGGTTTTATTTGTAGCATTAACAAGATCATTGTGTTTTGCCAGCTGGCATACCATTTCGTGTCCCACAGGTCTCTTTTGTTGTAGCACCGTTTTAAAAAAAATCAAGTGCCTGCATGTCACTGTGTTTGCGATTGTTCTCTTTTAGAGTATTAACTAATAATTATTCCTGTAATCAGTTAATCTACTGATTATTTCCAGGTCAATCAGCCAGTCTACAGATTATGTTTTAGATTTTTTTGAGACATAAGTAATGGCACATAATCTAAATCAGAACATTCCTCATCTAAACTATTAAACAGCTTTTTATACTACTATTTCATTTATGTTGTGATTGAAAAATAACTTCTTCAAGTGGTCAATGAGTGGTTAGTACACATTAATGAACGTGTAACATTATACTTACTACGCTGAGACAATTACACTAGGTTATTTCAGTGAAAGAAGACAACATGGAAGAACTCCAGTGTTTTCCCCCTTAAATTAATTTTGCATTATTATTATTATTCAGCTGTGAAACATCATCTCCACTTTATGACTATGACTTGTGGGTCTGTCACCTCTCTTTACCAGTCAATTAGCCTCTTGCTGACAAAGTATGTGGTTCTTTGTCAAGTTATACAACAAAACCTACCATATGCTTTGTTAATAGTCAGAAGTCTGATTTGCGGGACAATACTGTACACAAGAACAACATGAGCAACTAATAATATGTGTAGGTATGTCTGTGATGTCATCAAATGTCACTTCCACACAAGCTCAAAGATGAACAGAGAGACCGGAAAAGGAGAAGGAAGTCAGGGAGAAAGAAAGAATAAATATAGGGTTGGAGAAGGGTAATCCCTTTTAAGACAGTAGGAATGATACGTGGAGGCCATCTGCTCTGACTGCAGCATCTCCACAGGACTAAAGAAAGACAGACCTAGTGGGCTCTAAGCCACAGGAGGGCTCAAGAGTCTTCACGGCTTACAACTTATTAACACGTCCAAAGGCCAGCAGTCCTGCCCTGCTGCCACACACAAACACAAACTCACTAACTATTCGCTAGCCCTCATAGGGCAGAGAGACTCATATCCTGCAAATATACATCACTTCCTCTATAATAGGAGAAAAATGTGGCTTACCACTTCCTCCCTATGTGGTTTGTGAGTGACACCACATCCTGTTTCAATCATGCCTCAATTTCCTTAACAGGTGCTGCTTCTCATATGAATATCTGAACTCTGACACAATTACATGATCTCAGACAATGGCCACAAGACTGCCTAAGCACTACGTAAAGCAACCTCAACAGTGTTAAAGGTGTTAAAAATATTAATTGATTACACAGGGGAAAAGGAACAAGGTAGCAAACCCCAGGCTCTGCGAAAAAAATGAATACCACACCACACAAACACACACATAGTAATTATTCCTAAATGATCCTTTCAGCATAGTAGTATTGATATATTATTGATCAAAACCAGTGCCTTTAGCTGCACCAATTCATCTCCAGTGGCAGTAACCAGCTGCGAATCAAGATATCTGAGGGCTACACTGGGTAACTGAGATAAAAAATAGAGACTGCTTATTTATACTGTAGTGAGGTTCTGCAATTAAGTACATACTTTTCACCTCCAAGTCACACTACTGGATTTTGGGTTAAGCTCAAAATAATTATCATCCTCATCATCCAAAAATTTTATTGAAACTGTTCATCAACATGTGCGGCCTTCAAAAACACATGATGTCTATAATTTTCAAAATTAAATAATACCAGTAATAAATAAATAACTGGGGGGGGGGGGGTCTTGAGGCTATTATGTGGTAAGATCAATATCTGACTGCAGATCAATAACAACCTCATTAACTCTAGTCAATAACTGATTAAATTCACAACAATAGAATAAAATTAAATTGGCAAAGAGGCTTTAATGTACTTCAACAAATTCTACTGCTTTTGTATTACGGAGCGTCAGACTCTTTGCATAAATCAAATTTGTTTCTTTAAGCTGCTTTTAAAGGGGGTCGGTTCAGATTTCAAACTCAAAGTGATAACATCTGATATAGAAACAACAAACATGTACATACAGTGACTAGAGCAACACTTATCAAATACACAAATTACAATAGTTAAAAGAATCAGGTTATATTTCAAGCTATGAAATATACCACCAAAGCAGCAAAGAGGGCCTCAAGATGGCTGTGGCTCAAGAGAGGAGAACCATGGAGTTGTGGTAGCTAATTAGCCATATGGACACAAGCTGGAGTCTGATCAACCCCTGCTGGGTCACCTGGATGAGGGTGTATGATGTTGATTGATAATGTGTCCATATGCATGAGCAGATGTATTTGCACAGCATGCTATGGGCGGCACGGTGGCTTAGTGGTTAGCACGTTCGCCTCTCAGCGCTGAGGTCTTGGGTTTGAGTCCCCATCTGAGCGGAGGTTCCCTGTTCTCCCCGTGTCTGCATAGATTTACTCCGGGGTCTCTGGTTTCCTTGTGGATTGGGTACACTAAATTGTCTGTCCGTGCGCGCGCATGTGTGCACCCAGCGATGGATTGGCACTCTGTCCTGGGCTTAGTTGAATAGTGTAATGCCCTGCCCTGCACCCAGTGAGGGGGTAGGGGACTAACCGCGACCCTGATAAGGATTAAGCGGGTGTGATAATGGATGGATATTTCAAGCTATCAACAGACTGTTAACAAGCTATGCACTGTACCAGAAACATTTAGTAAGGCTTTAAATTCATCTTTCACTAGTCACGGTAGACCTCAAAATATAATGTAAAAGTGTTACCTAATGTCTGTTAAAGATTTTGGCACTGTGTTTATGCTATAACATACAACTATAAATGTGCTCCACTGACTGCCTTTCATTATTTCATGAACCAACTGTCCCTGACTAATGAAAGAACAAATGCATTCTGGTAATCTGACTGGGTAAACTGAGTAACATATAAATAAATCCAATTTGAATCAGATTTGAAACCAGAGGCAAAAGTAACCCGAATCAGACTGAAAAAAAGTCAGATTTCAGCCGTTTTTATACTGTGCCAAAAAGAACTTGAGCTAACTACTTTACCATTTCTCTAGATGTTGTCTATATAAAGAATGTTTAAGAGTGTCTGAGCTTTGTATTCTTTCATGTTTGCAAAGTTTGTGATTTTTGTGGAGTGATTTTTGTGTCAAAAGTTTCACAATAGCAAAAATAAATGTGCAAGCAAAATCCACATAAACATCTTGTGAATGCAAAAAATAAAACATTTGCATTTTGACCATTTTTGGTTTGAATGTTTTTGTTTTTTTGAATTTTTCCACAATTTTTGGTTTCATTGTTTTTGCTTTTTTTATTTTTTCCACACTTTTTGGTTTCATTATTATTATTATTATTTTCCACAATTTTTGGTTTCATTATTTTTATTTTTTTTGCTTCTGGAATCTCTCTTTGCTTCTGCTCCGCATTTTTTTGCTTCTGACTTTTGGAACACTTTTCACGTGTGGGTGGGACTTAGAAGATGGTTAATACTGAGCACACTTCACCAACGTGAGCTTTTTAAAGTTTTAGGGAACTGGATGGAGTGAAAACACTGATGTGTTCAAGAAACATGAGTGTCTGCAATATCTACAGACTCATTTAGAAATTCAAGGCTAACGCCGCTTTCTAAGTCCCACCCACATGTGAAAAGTGTTCCAAAAGTCAGAAGCAAAAAAATGCGGAGCAGAAGCAAAGAGAGATTCCAGAAGCAAAAAAACAAAAATAATGAAACCAAAAATTGTGGGGAAAAAAAACTATGAAACCAAAAATTGTGGGAAAAAAAAAACAAAAAAAAAACAATGAAACCAAAAATTGTGGAAAAAAAAAAAAAAAAAAAAAAATT
>BRDA01006562.1:226462-257579 GCA_036984385.1 Crenuchus spilurus
TCTTACCATTGGGTAGTACATCAAATATAATTACATTTCGTTGTAAAGAGTTCGAAAAAATTCACGAGATATACTTTATGGTCATGTTTCTGTGGATTTTGCTTGCAGATTTATTTTTGCTATTGTGAAACTTTTGACACAAAAATCACTCCATAGATTTTTTCTTTATGCGAAAAGAATAATTACATTATTTTTCTCTTATGTGTTTGTATGCCATAATCTTTGCATTGCTAATGCACCTAAAAAGTTAATGTGTTCATAATGTAACTAAAAAGGTAGGACTCAAAACCAAGACCCCAGCGCTGAGAGGCGAACGTGCTAACCACCAAGCCACCGTGCCACCCGGCTTATAGTTCATGAAAATCAGAAATCCAGAATCTCATATTTTGCATTTGAGTTTTGATGAAAGTTTAAAGAAAAAACTACTATTTAAATATCAACATTAAAACAAAAAAGCTTGAGAAATGTTGCTTTACATTAATATAAACTACATGATGGGTTACCATTCTGAACACAAATGAACTTTTCCCATGATATTCAAATGTTCAGAGATGCACTAGTAAATTGTATAATGAGGTTTCCAGACAACCAGCTGGTGACCATTTTAAAAGTAAATTTTGACTTCCATTTGGCATCTGGCAGGTGTTCATTTTGGACCGCCAGGAAAGAGAGTATGTGTATGTTACTGTGCATCTGGGTTCACATGCATGAGGCGGACAAAGCCTTGGATCAAAGTTATCCTCACAACTAAGTTGCCCCACTACTATTTCATTCATGCAGAAAACATCTGCACCTGAATCAATATTAAATTGTATCACACAATGACAGAGATGAGACAGCTGCACAGATGTTCTGAAGCCACAACAACTTCTAGTCACATAATTACTTCCTCTGCACAGGTCATTAACCCTTAATGCATTTCATCAACTCTGCTTTACCCCTGAGTCTTTTTAAGCCTGATCTTAGAGCAGGAAGCTAAGTAAAGATTAGACTTCTACTGTACATTTAACTTCAGTTGTCTCATCTGTTTCCTTCTAAAGGACAGCCTAGGAATGCGCTCTAGTCCATCGCAATGACTCCATGTGACTGATGGTGAGTCAGTGTTGGGGTTATGGAGTTGTGGGCTATGGAGGTCAATTCTATGCAAGGCTCAACTGCTCCCTTTTTCCCACAGAGACGCTAGGGCCACAGGACTGCTCATTCCTGAGGGAGGTCCCGGCATTCCAGTCCAGGACACACACTTGCAGGCCCTGCACAGCTGCAGCTGACCACGCCCCGACTCAGCATTCCTCCCACTGCCTCCAGTTTCTCTTGTCTCTCTCACTCTCTCTCTCACACACACACACACACACACACACACACACACACACACTCTACTCCAAGTTCATTTTATTATCTCTTTAAAGAAATAGCTTACCAAAGAAAATCTATCAATAAAATACAGTGGATCAGTCAGGGCATGTTTATTTCTTTACTTTAGCACCAGTCTATGCTAAAGTCTTTGTAGTCTATGTCATCCAAAAAAATATTTATCTTGTAGCTTACCATTACATACATGCAGCATTACAACAAAACTAACGTGAACCATGTCTGGGGTAAGCAGAAAAGAGTAGATATGATTTTTCAGATAACAAATCCTATAATCTCCACTCTATTTTTCAGCACTTCTGTTTTTATCCTCATTCTAATGTGTGTACTCAGTGACCACAAGAGTAAAAATGCAAATTAAAAAGGAAAAAACACAAGTTGGGAGACAGTGGTTTAGGCTTCATGCTTAATTCTTCTCCCTTCCCCCAATTACACAGATAGGATTGCCTAAGTGCAGAAACTGAAACGTCTATTCAGTGATGAGGTAATACAGTTTAAAACACCTCCCTGACTAGTTGCATTTTCACAGTAGTTGACTGGTGGAAACGGGGATTATTATGTCATGCACTGAAAGACAGGCTAGTGTGTGTGTGTGTGTGTGTGTGTGTGTGTGTGTGTGTGTGTGTGAGCGAGAGAGAGAGAAATAGAGCCAGAGACAGACAATTAGGGTAGCAGTACAGAAACTGTCAGGGTATGAGAGGTGACAATGAGGTGCCAAAATCGTCAACATGCTCCTAGGCTCTTAAAGGAATAGACATGTCAGTTGTCTTTCTTTAAAACAAACATACAAAGAGGAGTGGAAAATAACAAGCATTCAGATGATCTGTGTGAAACAATACCAACGTTGGTATGAAAGGGCGTGCCAGCAGGGCCTTTTTCAGACTGAGCTCTCAGTGCTCCGACTCTGTGGGGTATGACAGTAATGTGGGAACCAAAGTGCTGACCTGAGAGCACAGGGTCAGACCAGACAGTGAATAATCCAGCACTACAAGAACCAGTCAGACAGCTATTCTCAGTTATTCCTGACCACAAAACACTAAAAATGTACGTGTCAAAATGCTACTCTGTTTTGAGCAACAACAATGAAAAAGTAATATTATGTTATTCCAAATCCTAATGACTTCAATCTTAATGAGTTCAATTGTGGCACAAAGGTTGAACAAGAGGTTGAAGGTGTGTGTGTGTGTGTGTGTGTGTTCTAGCTCTAGTTCTCAGTTTAAACATATCTACCTATCACAGTAGCGAAGCAAGCCAACAGGAACCTAACGAACTGGCCTCTTCCTGTATCGACCCACAATCACAACAATGGAAGGCTTGCTCTGCCATATACACACTGCTAACTCAGCATCCAGTTACACCCTAAAGAACAGTCATTAGCAGCTACACAAATATCAAGACACTGTTTGCCCATTGTTTTCATTTTTATATAAATTCTACTCTAGGTTAAACGTTTTTATTAATTAATAAGTGATACAAAAAAATCATATGAACCAACTTGCCAGTGATTTTTTTTTAATTAGCAAATTTAGCAAAGCTTTAACTGTGGGTTTTACTGACTACATGAAAATTCCTAGACTTGAAACTTTACAGCTGTACTTTAATAGCTCAGAGTAGGCCTACAAATTAATTCAATGTTGTACATTATTTCCCTCTAATTACACCATCAAAGCAAACTGACATCTGTAAACATTAAAACAAAAGCAGCTTATTAGCTGCCACAAGTGATTGCAATTAGCAACTGCAATTTAACAAATAAGAAAGTCATCAAATACACCTAAACCTACTTTGCCTGATTGTTGCCATAAGATCTCATCTTCGAGCAAATCACAATGGCATATACTCTCTATAAGCACTTGACATTCTCTTTTGATAAGCCACTATGGTCATATCTGAAATACTGAAAAACATATTTAAAGTTCATAAAAGTTATGAGCTTGGACATATGGACATAAATTATTATTTTTGATGACAATGGGATATTCTCATAGACTGTATATACAACGATGAGTCCATTCCATAGAAATAAAGTAAAAATTCCTCCAACCTCTTGTCAAGTTTGTAGCAAGAGTCAGTTCAGTACAGATGAGATACCAAGTCAGTCTGTTGGTTGCACCAACACTTCTGACAGCTATTCTACAGTCATTAGTTGAAACAAATTAAAGATGTTAAAGCTTTGGTTTGTTCCATCTTCGTTTAAACCCTGCACAACTATTAGCACTTGCCAGTTAAAAGAAGAAAATAATGCTAATAATCAGACTGCACAACTTTTTTGTCCTTTACAATGTTCACTCTGTCAGATTAGGCATTCATATATTTCATACATTCATGCCTTGTTCATTTGTGTCTTGGTCAGGTGATTGGCAACACATGCTGATCAGACATTGTTCACGTTCCTGCACAAGTTCATAGGTCATTGGGGTGGCAGGTCAAGAAACTGTCAATCACAGCTACAAAAATGCTATGTGTGATGCTGGTGGTTTTGTGAATGGTTTATTTTGAAGTTTAAATAATTACTTGTCGGCATTTATAAAAACAGTAAGAAACAAAAGAGGCTGTGTTTTATGTTGATTAAATCACACGTAAAGAGTGGGTTTCACCACTGTCAACCATCATGCAAAACAGAACCTCTTGTCATATTGTCTGTGTGTGCACTCTGTAACTACAAAGATAAATACTTTGTAATACTTTACAGCTTCACACATTTTATTCATGCCCTTTAAAATGAACAAGACAAGGTTATTTATGTTTGCTCAGTACATACATGAGTTTGTCTGAAATGCTAAGACCACTGCCTTATTTTGTAAGGCTGGTTTTAATATGCTTGGCCTGTTAAACTGTGCTAAACAGTCTCTCGTGGTCTGGGTGGCTCTCGGCACAAGCAAACCGTTAATTACTATCTTTAATCCTGCGTTCAGGCTCCACACTCACAGACCAGAGCTGCTCCACAGCTGTAGCATGAAATTAACAGCCTAGAATAGATCAGTTCCACTGAAACCACATGTGAGAAAATGGGGGCCTCAAACCTAATCTCTGGAAAAACGGGTCTACATACAAAAACACTAACAGAAATACCATGCACAGATTGCACAGAACCCCAAAATGTGACTGAACAAATCAAAACCTTTTAGCAATTTCCTATAATAGAAGCAGCCAAGCAGTCAAAATTTGACCTAACAATGTCCAGTAAAGAAAATGATAACCTCTTATCCAATGCAGTGCTGAAAGGTTCTGAGCACGGAGTGAATTGTTCCAGGGCATTTCCACATGGACGGGTTTCAGCAGGAAATGCTTACAAACTGTTCACAGACCAGGTTCCTCAGTACGGTTAGCTAACTGTTCGAGCGGCTTGGCTTAGTGACAGTTGTTCACAGACTGCCTTCCATGTTTATATAGCATTTGTGCTCCTCATCCTATGTTTGCTCAAAACCCCAAAAAATCAAATAAAAAGTTCAGTTCATGTAAATGCTCAACATATAAATGGACACAGTGCACAGTTTTCATCCACTGCATATCAAACCATCAGTATAACAAACTAAACATTGTGCTGTTAACTAGGAGAGTGGAGCTAGTTATTGTCAGCTTGAGTAACAGCATGATCACAGCTTTGATTCTGTCAAACTAAGCTTCCACTGAAAAACATTTAAAGGATTACCATCAATTCTGATGGAGGCGAGTGATCGGTGCGTAGGGACAGATTGGTAACTACTTCATGCAGCATGTAGCATGCTAGTTGCTAATGCAAATGCTTGATAAGCTGACTGCAGCTATGCTAACATTAACAAGCTCCAGATCAAACAACAGTTCAGTTAACATAATCTGAAATGTGGTGTTGACATGACAGAAGATTTAAATTAAAACTGCTTTGTGATGCTTGCAGCCTATTAGCTGCTAACACTAATGTTTGTTAGTTTGTGCTAGCTACGCTAACATTAACAGGCTCCAGATTCAGAACATCATATGATGGGCTTGGTTCAGCTAACTAATACTGAAACTAGATCAGTATACTCATATCTGAAAGTGAAACTCAAGCTGAGTGATTGGAATAGTATAACTAGCTGGGTTTCCATTCAAACATTTAGCAAACCTTATTTAGCAAAAATATGAAAAGTCAGAAGAAATGTGAATTAAGTCATGTTTCCACTCAATAAACTTGGGCAACATAACTTGGCACAAAATGATTTAGTGAAAAACAGATTACCACTGTGCAAGGCTGCTGTTTGATCATGGCATGCAAAGAAACAAGCAATACAGGTTTGTTATAAATTTAACCTGCCATTTGCTCAAATGTCTTCATAGCTATTTCCCATCTCTCCACTGCTATTAAATGCACCGCAGAGAAATCAAGAAGAACAAGCAATGGCCCTCATCAGGAGGGCTGAAATCTCCATGCTGACTCGACAATCAGATACTGCTGAGTGATAGTTAAAATTAGCCAGGTTTAGTCATCATTAGTCATTAGCCATCACCAAGTTACTGCTGTATGTTGTATATCTTGGTCTTTGTTTAGGAGCAGAATGGATTGACACGATCCTGAGAACCATTTGGCTCAACAGTGGAACAGAAAATCATTCTACTCTGTTCATTTACCTGTCAAGAATTTCATCTGTGTGTCAACAAATGACTTTTTAAGGCACTTGATATTTTATGTTCAAGTATCCTGTAGGTCTAATGCCTCCCTAAACTCTTACCTGTGGACATAATGGAGCTGATGCACAGAATCAATGGCCAGGACCATCTCAGCCAGGTAGAAACGAGCCATATCCTCAGGCAAACGGTCTTCAAATTTACTCAGCAGGGTCAAGAGATCACCACCCACATAGTAATCCATTACCAGATACTGTAACAAGAAGACAGACATCTACATTAAATACACATTATTTTTTATGTAAAAAAAAAATGTAGAAACCATTCAGTGATGGGCCTGACAAAAACCTAACAAACAGCACATTGTAGTAACACAATTAACATAAAACAGACCTTCTCTTAATGGTTCCTGCAAGTCTATTAATGAAGAATGTTCATATTCTGCGCAAGTTTAAAATGTCTAACCAGTCAGATTTCACCGGTAATATAGCTGTTGTTACTCACCAAGAAGTTGTCATCTTGAAATGCATAGTGTAGTGTGGTGATCCACTGGCTATCCCCATAGACAAGAACATCCCGCTCCTCCCGAAAACATGCAGTCTGGACACAAATTATTAAATTATCTCCTCATACCACAATAAAATTCATAACATTACCCATTTAACAAATGTAGCTAGAGTTTAACCAGAACTTAAGAAAAGTTAAGTTCATTCAGAACTTATATTTCTATTTTTCCCCACTTATCTTAGATCAATCATCCAAGACATTTTTGGAGTCACAATTAGTTTTTTCTAGAACTCGAGATGTGAGGTTAACGTTGCTAAAACGCTATAAACTCAATCATCACCTAACATGCTTGGTTGTTTTCATCAAAATACATCATCAAAACTCTGAACCACTCAAACCACATCTAGGTAGCACAAAGTTGTCAGTTTGGACACAGAATGACTTACAGTGAGTTGTAAAATATAAAACCTCACTGCTATGGGCAGACTGAAAACTGATCCTGGTTCCTCTGTGTTCAAACAATCATTGTCACTAAAACTGATTCTAGCTCAGCACTTTTGGTCCCAAGATGGCTGCCTAAGATGGTAGATACAGCATTCAAATACAATAGTTTTTTTGTAACTTTACTGAAGATCTATAAATGATTTGAAAGAAGTTTGGCATGTACTTCAATGAAAATAACTGGGTTATTTCAGTGATTATAGAGGTCTAGTGTTTGTTAGCAGTTTTAGCCTTGCAGTTCCTGTATAATAAAGTAGCAAAAATTGGGACTCAACTATATCTGTGGTAAATAGAAAATTGTAAAAATAAAGTGTGTGTGTGTATATATTTTAAGATATGTTCATATGAATAATATTCATTTTAATTATTTCAAGTTTATTATCAAAGACCATCATAACTGCAACAAAAGCAATTCGTTTGACATCTACCTCAGCTCTTTTCAGCATCTCCCATTTGTTGAGAATCTTCATGGCAAACACCTTGTCAGAATTCTTCACCTTCACAACTGCTACCTTCACATGACAGTAAAAGGATGACATGTTACATGCACTGGAATGTCAAGAGAACATGCTTTTTACTCAATAAATTAAACATTGGGCAGCTATGGCATGAAGATTAGAGAAGACTGGAAGAAGAGATGAAGGTTGCCAGTTTGCCTAGCTTGATGGGGGCGGTGGAGAGACAGCAAATTCCCTCCCTAAACATTCATGGATAAAATGCCCTTGAGCAAGGCACATAACCCCCAGCTGCTTCCTGGATGCCAAGGCTAAGGTGGCTGCCCACTGCTCTGGGTATTTGTGTGCTCACTGTCCACTGTATGAATGTGTGTGTTCAATATCACAGATGGAGAAATGCAGAGAAGAGTTTCTCCCAAGAGAGATGAATAAAAGTACTGCTTCTAAATCGACTTCTAATACAGAAGAAATAGAGGTTCACAATTTATTGAAATCTAAAAGCTGAACTTGCTTTGTATTTATGTCTTATTTAACAAAATATTCTGTTACAGATATGGCTATATTCCAAGAACAATGCCATCTGGGTGTAAACCTTGAGTTACACTGAAGCTCAGGTTACTAAATATGCATGCACTAGCTGAGGAGAGGTTAGAAGTTAGGAAGCCCAGGAGACAAAGGGGAGCTGAAGCTCAGAAACAATGAATAAGTACTGATGTATATACTTTCCTGTCCGCACTAGACAAACAAACGCAAAACCAGATGTCAATAGTTATGTACAGTAGAACTGAATATCACAAAATATCAAATTCGCCATCAATATATTGAGGCTTAGGCATCAACAGATTTAAATATATGTAGAATAATAGCAGGTTCTCAAAAATCATAATTTAACTTTAAGGAACTTTAAGGTCAGTGAGGCAGCTACAATTAATGAACTTCCGAGACTTATTCGAGTTTGAGACTAGTAGTGGTAGATGGCTAAAATTCATTTAACAGCACCAAATAAAAAAATGCAAACAAGTCACAAAATATTCATTTGAATTGATGCTTAAGAGAAAATGTGGTCAAGAATTGATTCAGTACTGTACTGAATAGCAGACCTCATCGCACTAGTTAGATAAGAAATGAATGGCCATCAATTTTTTTCTTTCTGTATTTTTTTGCTTTTTGTTTTATTTATTCCTGAGTCTATACAATTTGTTGACCTTTTTTGATCTTTGCAATAATTAACAAGTAAAAACATTCTTTAGCATTCCACATTTGTAAATGTTTTTGGCTTCTTTTGAGAATATTTATTATATAAGATGTGTCTCATGTTTCCTGCTATGATTTAAGAAACAATCTGACAAGACACGAGTAGATTTTCAGGAAAGAAGTAGTCACTTGAAAACAATTTGTCAAATAACTAAATCCATCAGTCACAGTTAAGTGGAGCATACCTCTGTCCAGAGAAAGATTTCCTAGTAAACATTACATTTGTACTGAAATGCTCTGTGCTAACCTCTATCAAAAGAAACTGTATATCCAGGAATACACAGATAAAACAAAAAGTAAACATGAATACAGAAAGAAGTATAAATGGGTGGACATTTATTTTAACCTGGAAGTTTCCAAATGAAACAGTGTGAATCACTCCTACTAAGCCAAAACAAGCAGTCACTGAGAATTCTGCACATTCCAGCCAGTGTAGAGTTAGCAAAGACTTCTTTCCCAATTGCAAGTTACATATAGTAGACATACTTATGATCATCTACACATCAGTTCTCATTATTATCTTTATAAAGTAATCATAACCTCTACAGATGAACAGATACAGAGGCTGACATTTAGACAGAGAGCTAGAGAAGAGAAACAACAGTGAAACACCTTCAGTTCAGAAACAAAAGACTAGCTGTATATATTCTCTAAACACTTTCCAAAAAATCTAATTATTAATGATTATCGTGACAGCTATATTTTTGTCCTGCTGTCTAAAGCACCATAAAGTTGTACAGCAGGGAAGACTAAAAAAAGAATGATGGGAGGCAGAAAAAAAACAAAAACAGAGCAACATCAACAACATTCCTGCTCCACTCGGAATCCCTTGAGACGTGCTTGCGGATCAAAATGTTCTTTGCATTTTTCTTTGCCTCTAAATACTACTGCAGAACCTGAGTAATACGCAAGAGCATTATAGTACATACTCTATAGTAGATAAAAATAGAGATGAAAATAAATGAAAAACCCACACTCATTTCACTTTTATTTAAAATGATCACAGTCAAAATGGTTTTGCTGATGTACATAAATTTGAGATGTGAGATTCTGTTTGGAATTGCATAACCTTTTTTGACATTTGTCTCTATGTCTGTTTTTTAAGTGAAATAAGGTTACTATGTATTATTCAGATTCAACAGTACAAAGAAGAGCAAAATACATTATGTTATTCCAATAAGACACATGGTAATCCGAGCAAAGCAAGAATGTTGATGTAAACTAGATATGCCTAGATATGTTCTCCTAATCTAGTTAACTCTCATAGTAACCTCTCACTCTCAGACAATTCTGCTGTTGCATGATATAATCATACACTAAAACTTGCTGTTGAACAAAATATCTCTATCATGCTAGCATAGTCACTTTGATGGCACATGTGGATGCTACCTTTCCAGGCAGGATGAGCCTCAAAGCTCTGCAGTTGTTGTATTTACTGGAATGTATTAAGGTTTAAATGGCATAAATTACATGAACTACCAGTAAAATTATATTTAAAAAAATCTTGAAATAAAACAATTGCCTACCTCTCCAAATGCTCCTCGACCAATCACTTTCAGGATTTCAAAGTCCTCCCTGTGCAGTCGCATCTGTTTCACTTTAGATGTGAATGATTTAGCTAGAGATAGAGAGAGACAGAAATAGAAAGAGATGCAGTCAATGCAGAAGAAATTACCATTACGCCATCATATCATTTTACCTAACATTTTTGTAAATAAAACTTATTCCTTCCATGATCTATTAACTACATTTAACATATTAATTACAGGCAAATGTCTAGCAGTTTCTGAGTATTAAATATTAAGATACTGCAAATCATTGTATATTTTACAAATTTTAGTTCAATAGGTAGCACTACTTTACTCTCAAACTTTTATTTTTCACCTACAGGAGTGAACACAAAGTTGCAGAAAAGTGTGATAAGGTGTAATAACAATTATTTCAGCAGGGTACACGTAGTTTAAACTTCTGATTTTGTGAGTTTCTTTAAGATTATTGCCTCAAAAATTCACCTGATAAGCTGATACTGTAATTGAATGCAGCCTATGTCCTGAGAACATACATCAACCCCTTAAGGATCTCCACCAACATTCTACTTGTGTCTCATGTGTGAGACCATTCATTGATCACATACTAAAGAATGTAGTGTTGCTTCCATGGCCATGTCACATGAGAAATTGTAATATTATCCTCTCTACTCCAACATGCAACACAGGATTCTGTGGGTTCGTTAATACTATTACACCATGATGCATGTATTGACTACAATGCCTGTGGCACAGGTGTATCCATTTCAAGCAGGTTTCCAGCATGACTGTATGTGAAATAAGCATGAACTAACTTTAAGTTAAAAACAAAATACCAAACCCTAATCTACTGCACTTGACCCAAGTAATCAAGCAGTTATTTTAGCAGCAGCAGTGGACATTCATGTTAACCCCAGTTCAACGATACATTACAATAAAATAAAATATGACATACCTCACATACACTGTATATACTGAAATAGAAAAATGCTAAGGTTGCACAACTAATCATATTTTATTACTATCTCAGTATGAGTTTCTGCATTGAGTACATTGCTAACAGCTCCAATTAATATTTGAATAAATTTGCGCTGCTGAGAGTCGAACAAACTTCTGCTGCAAAATCAGGGTAATCTACATGTAAAGGAACAATGTACAGTGATTGACTAGAACACTGCACTACAGAGTCAGTCATAGAGAGGTTTCAGAAAACCCCAGCTTAAAAAAATTACTCCTGAAAGACCAAAATAATATTTTAAGGGGAAGCTATTATAGCATTTTTTAATACAGTTCACTGGAGTTTTAACATGCTTTGTTTAAAATACGAGTAGGTTTATGAATTTCAGCATCCTTTCTCAGGCTTGAGTGCATATTCTGGCTCACCCCACCCCCTCTTCTATGAGGTTGCCCACAAATATTCTAGCCAATGAGAATTAAGGTCCGTCATCACAAACAGGCTTTCCATATAGTGATGCATGAGAGTCAACACCCACTCTCTCTCAACTCAGAATGATAGAATCAATAATTTGGGAGCTTTCTCACCACCACTATTTCTGCTCAATACATAAGAGTAAAACTGTGCCATAAAATCACATTTGTTGTTGAAATGTAACTTCTGCACCATTTAAGGTTTAACGAGAAATACGATTAAAAAACCTTCAGCTTTGTGCAGAAACATTAGACATTGACAGTTAGTATTAATCCCTCTTTTAGGAAAAGTTAAATTTTTACAATTGTCAGCTTTAAAAAGCACTCACACACATAGTGGTTACCACTACAGCTGGGCGATATGGCCAAAAATGCTATCACAATAAATTTTTCTATATTGATCAATCACGATAATTGTCACAAAATTAAATTTTCTAACACTGTCATAGTTTTAAACAACATCATTCTAAAAACATTAGACTAAATACATGAAATGTTACTACCGGTAATTAAAATATTAAATTTTTTATTGCCAGAACATAATATCGTAGTGATCGTCTGGACGCATTGAAAAGATGGATGAGAAAGATGTTTACAGTCATCAATTTTTTGTTGAGACTTACAATGATTGCTGTCAGCTGCAGCCACTCTAAAATAACAACAGGTTAGAGAGCCAAGCTAATATGCTAAAGCTAGCACTCGGGCTGACACACACAAACACACAGCCCCCCCTCGTTCTCCTTCTCACACAAACATACATGCACACAGCGACCTCATGCTCTCTCTTGCCCGACCCCACTACGCTCTCCCCTAATCACACGCTTGTCTTAAACACAACAGTGCATTTTGGCGGCGCTGGTGAGGACAAGCTAACAAGCAGCAGTATTAGACTTTTGAACTCACTGTCAAGCTGCTTAGACGTGAAATGAAAACAAACGTTAATGCTTATCGAATTCTATTGTCCCGGCTTATCATCGTCATCGAGGGAAAAATAATCGTGAAAAAAATCTATATTGTTTTATTGCCTTACAAACACAAAATGGAGCAGCTTAGTTCCCACATACTACAGATATCCAAAAATATGTGTTTTTGTAGTCATGCAGAAAATTAATTCAACAAAAAAATACTTTGAAATACCAAGAGCAAAAACCAATTACCGGTGTAGAATAGTAATTTACAGAGCAATTAAAGAATGGAATTCCTTGCCGGCTCCATTGCTTAAGATCGACAGTAAAACAAAGTTTAAAAAGCAAATTAAAAAATACTACATGAAAGATCTAGAGACTATCTGAATACTTAGGTACTTTCTGGTCAAGTACATGCAGAGTGCAGGGTATGAGGTAATAGAAATACTTTGTTTATTGTTATTGTTATTATTATTATTATTGTTGTTATTATTGTTGGTGTTATTATTATTGTTACTAGTATGATGATGATGATTATTATTATTATTGTTATTGTTGTTATTCTTTTTCTTTTCTTTTCTTATTTTTATTTATAAATGTGTGTAGGTTTGAAATTACGTTTGATGTGTGTTTGTTTGTTATGTATGTTATATCTATGGGACCCCAGGAAGAATAGCTGCTATTTCAATAGCAGCTAATGGGGATCCAAGTAAAGCAATAAAACAATAATTAATCAATAAGACAGTAAAAAAAAAAAAAATATATATATATATATATATATAATTTTAATCATATCTAATCATTATCACAATATCCAAAATGTTTAATAAACATCACACTTTATATTCATATTGTGTCAATAATATGAATATGCCCTGTAGCACACACACAAGGCAACCCCAACACTGTCTATAATCTCTTACAGAAGCTTAAACAACAAATCACAATCTGCAATTACTGATCTCTAAAATCTACAATAGGGAAGATCCAGCCCTAAATAGATAAATCGTTTATCACAATACTGTTAACAAAGCCATTAAATTCTCTCAGAACTCTGCACGTTCCTGCTAGGATCAACATTGTGTTATTGTCAGGCTGTTTAGCTCAGTCATAAACCATGCCTTCAGCATAAATTAATTAGTGCTCTGAATTCAGAAACTTCAGTTTGTAAGTGTGTTTCACTCTGTAGTTGGGGAGGCATGTGCTATAAATTAAATGAACCATACTGTCCATCTCCTGGGATGCCCTGCAAGCAGAAGCCATATAAAGGCAAAAGAACAGGAGCAGTAAAACACTACTTCCATAGAGGGTAAGAATCTCTCAAAGTCACTGAGCCACTACAGAATACTGCAAAAAAGGTTACGCAATTAAGTGATCAAGTCACGCACACAGCTGTAGGTTTCTGGAGTTTGCATTTTATATATTGTATAATATCAAGAAATTATCTAAATAAGAAAAAACTGCTGTATCTCTAGTCACTGCATATGTTAAGGTGATGGCATAACTAATTTTCTTGCATCTTGAATCTGGGTTTACGAAGTGATAATCAGCCTGATTTTGAAATTTTCAACAACACTACACAACACTACACTGCATAAGGTAACAATTTGCCAGATTTAGAGTTACTGCAACAAAAAACAGCTGACTGGGAGGGTCAGAAATTTCGGATTTAAACCTGTGTGACCATTCCTACAAGTCACCAATGTGAAAACATCATTGGATGACATGAAATGAAGAGGACAACTTCAAATACAGTAGTAAACATGGCAAAACAAATGAAATGCACAGCTGAAGCATTGTTTCTCAAGGCATGACATACCATCAAGTTCAGGGCTTGTTTATGTTTCTGCTCAAGGCCTTTTTATTGCTGACATAAGCTAAATGTAGGTATGTCTAAAATTACAGGTCTATCTGAATTCACATTTTCATTTTTCTCCCCTTTAATTATGTCTTTTTTCAACCCCATTTGGGTTTTGAACATTTTTCTTTTAATAAAAAATACTTAACTGAAATTCCATAACATTTGCAACTGCTGAAATGGCTACAATAACATTTAATTTAATAACAGGTATAAATTAAGGTTATAAGTATTTTTTTTAATTTTCGTTAAGTTCAGCCCACATATTTTATACATATAAATAAAAGTGCAATTTGTCATTTAAATAATATATTTTCAACAAACTAAACATCCTTGCTGTAATGTCCTTAATCAGTGCAACTTGTTTGAACTATTTCCATCTCTGACGCACATCCTTACTGAAGTACACAATGGTGAGTTTCTTTGTATTTAGCTCACCAAATGACTCGCTCTTGTCTGTGAGGAGTGTCTTGTATTTTAAAGGTCCTCTCAGTCAGGTGAGCTGTCCGGAAAGTATATGTAATGCCTAGTTCACACTACACGATTTTAGCCCAGTTTTCCAGTCACCGACCAGTTTTTTGTAGCTCACTGACAAAAACCTCTGCTAAAAGGTAAGTCGGGGTTTACTCTGGGCACGATCAGTTGTGTAGTGTGAACTGCTGAAAGACGCTCGCCCAGCCATCGCCGACTGATGGCCAACCAGTCGCAGACGCCCGGGAAATATTTCAAATGCTGAATATCTGAGATCCAGTCAGCGACTGTATCAACAACAGTAACTACCTACAACCAATGGGATTGTGTAGATAGAGAACCACATGTCCATTGACACATTATTTTATTTATTGTTGTTGTGACTGCACTGCAGAAATAATGCGACTGATTATATCTATGATCAATGCAATGGACAGATTAAATAAAGCTGACAACAGTATGTATGTAATATAACTAGTGTTGGATGATTTATATCGCGATATATTCCTTAATTTCAGGCCATACAATATCATTTCAATATCGATATAAATAATTTGAAGGCCTCCGAAAAACTTAGAATCCCTAAAATGGAATATTCCTGCTTAGAATCCCTAAAATGGAAGTCTAATGCTTACTAATGTCTGAAAATTTAATTAAGTCTTTGAAATCTCATCAGACAATAACTATATAATACTTTAGAAATAAAGATGACACAAATTAATCAGTATCCACCATTTATTTGCATATAGCCTTCATATGCAAACATGGAACATGATATGCCCATCAAACATAAACCTCTAGGCTTTATCAATATAAATAACTTTAAATGAACTTTAAATTACATTAGAGGTCAAGTTTCTTATTATTTGTAAACAGATTAAAACAGAAGTGATATATTTATATGCACACTTTGTCATTTTGTCAGTGTTGTCCCATGAAAAGATATACTTAAATATCTGCAGAAATGTGAGGGGTGTACTCACTTTTGTGATACACTGTGTATATATATACATAGATTTGCATAATACTAAAGGGTGTGCAATTCTCCCCTACTCAAAGTAAGCATCACGGTTAATTTGTTGTGTACTGACCCCGAGGTTATGAAGTTATTGGCATTTTTTTTTTCTTAAAATCATCTATTCTTATCTGGAAACAATATTATGCATTTTATACACTGAAGTGATTTAGAGGCAAATAAATACACGTTTATTTTACTGTAACAGTGAAGAAATACATTTGAGCACATCCACAGTACTGGGACATGGAACTTCAAAATTAAACGTGTCAAAATGTGTTTGTTTGTTTTTTTCAAAAATTGGCCAAGAATCAAGTTGGTGCTTCAGATTCTGTTAGTTACATGGTTTCCATTGTGCATAAACTTGCTGATTTACAAAAAACATTAGTTTTATCATTATGGCACAAACCTATGTATGACACAAGTCTACTTTGGGCATAGACCTCATTAATGACGGTTCAACCTACAACCTTTGATATGTGCCTGTTAAATGAAAACTGTAACTTACGCAATCTAAAAAGTTACCCAATTCAATAACAAATATATACAATGATTTAGAAAAATGTAATGCAATTAATACCATCAATTATTTCCACTGAATAGAATTTATAATAAATTGTGTAAGTTACATGGAAACCATAAGAATTAATTCCCAGTACTGTGGATATGCTCATTTACATCCTGCTCTGTAAGCTCGAAGCGGGATCAGCAGGATTCATTTGCAGTTTAGAAGCGGAGTGCAGCCGAATGTACAGTGACTTGCAAAAGTATTCATACCCCTTGAACTTTTTCACATTTTGTCACCTTACAACCACAAACTTAAATGTATTTTATTGAAATTTTAAGTGATAGACCATCATTTTCTCTGATATTTTTCCTTTTTTGTTACACATTCTTTATACAATTTTTAAATGCAAAATCCTGGGATCCTGGTATTTGTTTCGTATTCAATAAACTTCTTGGTTGGATAAAAAAAGGAAGTACAGCAAGCTCAATATGGCAGCAACTGATCAAACTATAACTTCCCTACACTGTAAAAAATATCCTTGTTGTTTCAACTTAAAAAAGTTAGGGTCCATGCTGCCTTAAAATTTTAAGTTAGGTAAACTCAGGAAGTGTAGTTAGTAAACATATAAACATTAAATATTGAGTTATCACAACAAATTCAGTGCTTGGTAGTCATACCAACTACAATATTTAAGTTAGGTTAATGACAAGGCAAGTTTATTTTTTACAGTGTATGCAGAAAACCACTCTTATTGAAATACCAAAAGACAGTTGTTGGGAACTGTTCACTTACTCAGCATTTTCCATTAAACAGCTTGGCCTTAAGCAACAACTAGGCCTGATCTGCAACATAGTCTGCTGCATTTATAGAGGAATGCTTTCTCTTTCAGCAATCACAAAACAACAAGATTGGCATACACTCTCAGTTCATGCTTTTAGTCTTCCAGAGGGAAAGATATGCATGTCACACATTTCTATCACACATCTTCATGTAAAACAAATAAATCGGGTCATTTTCACTGCAGTTTTAATATTTTTGATATACAGAACCTATGTGAAGTCAGAACTTCTTTGTGATCTTAACCAAACAGAAAATCTATCTTTCTATGGACGCACTGATTGTGATTTATATATGATTGTTTCTGACTTCTTTACAGTTACGTTGGGCAATTTTTGGCACATTTTATACTGTAGGATAAATTGAAACACACTAGCACGTTTTCAGTCCAAATGTAAAATACTTTTTTTTCTTTAAGGAGATTCACCAGTATTTACAATTCTTCAAAACTCAGGTGTCAATTTAAATAACATTAAACATCAAATCAAGTACTATAACAAAAGTAAGTAGTATATTTAATCCAAATAATTGATTTATCATTTATTTATTGCAATTTTCTGCACTGGCAACTAACAAGAACAGTCAATGCACTTCATCACTTGTATACAATCAGTAAAGCTAAAATGTTAAAAAGCACGTTGCTATCACAGGTTCATGACAGCGATAACAAATCTGGCTGACAGATGGGGCACAATTTTCAACTTGCTCCAGGGTAGTCCTCAACTCTAGCTTAATAGTGCTATAAGACAATCATAACAATTCTCAGACAGAAAAACAACTGACTCAACAGGTTACATGAATAAAAGTGCTTGGAAATAAAATCCCAGCAATTACAGGAACAGTTAACTGACAACATTTAGTTATATTTCTGCATGTGCAAACATTACATCAGTACAGTCCTGGAACTGATACAATCTTAATTATAATAACTGATTAATAAAATCTAAATAAGCACAAGTGATTAGCTGAATAGCACATTAGTGACCCAAGTCTCAGTAATTGACTTTTAGGGAGTACACAAACTTTTTAAAAAAAATCTGCATTCAATTTTCTAGTATAAAGAAAATACCTTGTCTCACAAAGGGTTTATAGTTTAAGCGTAAAATTGAACATTGTAATGAGAAATCATTGTGTACAGACATATTTACAGCACAGTTTAATAAAGTCTGTCTACACAAAGCTATTTTTTAATAAATCTGCTATCATTACTTTTCAAGAATACCTAAAATGCATTTTCAGCTTATTCAATGAGAGGAGTGATACAATGAAGATAACTGATGATAATTTACACAGTATACAAGAGGTGAGGTCACAGTGTGCAAGCCAGGAGGTCAGTGAAATGTTATGAATCAAATGGTTGGTGTGGTTTGCCCAACCTTGAGTGGGATTTTTTTTTATGCATAAGTGTAACAAAGAGTTATATATCATTTAGGTTTTTTTTTTGATCCAGTGCAAACAGGGAGTTGTATTTACTCCTTGAGGATTTTTTATTCTTATATTGCATTTTGTGCCAGAAAATGGGTTATCCTTTTCTCAAAATGAAAGGATATCTGAGGATAAACAGGGAGAGAGCAGGGTGTATAATATGGAAGAGAAATTTCCAAGCAAGCGAATGAAAAGAAAGGCTCTTATGAATTGAAGGCATGGAGTTCAGAGGATGTTTGCCCAGCCTCACATGGGAATTGAAACTGCAGTGGCATACAATAGACTGTTTTATATAGTATTCATGATTATAGTATAAATATAAATATAAATAAATAAACATAGTATAAATTTAAATATAAAATATTTTTATAAAATAAAAATAGTTTTTACTAGTCTGTTTTTCTGTGATGTGTATGTGGGATTTGTGTTTAAAGAAGGAGACAACATAGTTTGAGACTATATATCAGGTACATCAATTCCATGTTTCAACCTTTCCTAATTCAAATAAAAAAGGGTAAATACAGATTTGTATTCCAGCATACTTTAAGCCTTTATTACATATTAAAGCTTATTATTCAGTACCTATGTGGAATACAACTTAAATTATGGGTATTGGCCCCATTAAAAGGGGGTCATGTGGGAACATCTGCATTTATCTCATAACTTGATATTTTTCCAATTTCAGTTTTAGATATGTATACACAGCATCTATGTGATTTCTAAGAGGTGCTGGGAAATCTGACAGGAACATGGAGTTGGGAGTTGTGAACCCTTTGACATGATCAAGACTGCTGCAAAAAATAGCTCTTAAGATTGTGAATCAATTACATAGGTGGCTAATCATGACTAACCAACATTAGCAATCAGTTCTGATAGCTAAACAACTATTTCTTGTTTGGACAAAATCTGTATATTTCAAAATCATGGTAAGCACACAAAAAACACATTTTATACTGGAATGTATTTAATTTAAGTTATTGAAAGAGAAAGTTTTGAAATGATATAAGAATGACGAAAATGATCAAAGATAATTATTTACTAATATAATTACAGTCAGGTGCTGCTCTGCCATTTAAAAATAGATTGGTCACCTGTTCTTCATAAAAAAATTTTGTTCAAGTGCAGCATAGCTTCATCACTTAAAAGTGATAGCGTAATAATGCTGAAATTCTTACAGCCTGCATCAGTTACAAAAGAACTGTTTAAAAACTGTTCTCTTTCAGTCCACAACAATACACATCGTTTGCACATGGAAGAAATTCTACACCGATACTATGCTCAAAAGGGCAGGTGCCATAAATATGGACGAGACATACTGCAAGACCCTCAGGAAACAAACTGTACCATAACATTCCACTGCAAATGATTAGGGGGCATGTGTGACTGTCATCTCAAAAGAGGTTGGGTCATCTAAGATGACAATAGCCCAAGACACTGGAGTAAACACAGTGACTCAAACAATATTTTTTTTGCACTGGCCAAGCCAGGGTGCTGACTTCAATCCCACTGAAACGTTTTGGGATGACGTGAGATAGATCTTTCAAATAAGACATTCCTAAAACATGCATAAACGTAAACAATTTGGTTCAGAGAAACAAGGAGAAATACTTGCTAATTGCTTCACAACATCTGACTGTGCTTAATAAAGTTCCAGTAGATGAAAAATATGTGCACAATTTTCACCCCATCAACAATTAATGACTGATTAAACAATTTAATATGACACTGCAGTTTAATTTGATTAGACAATACTGCCTCTATTGAATATTATAATTAACTGCAGATAACTAAAAATGATTCCCAAGTGGACATAAATGCTCCTGAAAACAGTATTAAAACAATTTACGTATAAAAACTGAGTAGTGCACTTAACTAGTTAGAAAATATGGGCACAAGCTTAAAACACATTGCTTGTGCAGAAAAAAAATATCATCATAATCATGGGAGAGGACAGTGATTTTAATCATTCAGCAGTGTTCAAAGAAGGTTAGTGTAGTTGCTTGTAATTTGTCACTTTGACATTCTCAGCTTGTCAATTACTAATACTGTGCATAAGTAATTCAAATTTGTTTACAAAATGCTATGTGATGTTTTGCCAAGCCACACTAACAAGATGTTCTTACATGACTTTGTATCACCATTTAACACTCGGTTTTAAAGTAACCTTAGTCACTGGTGACATCCTGTCATATGAATGAAGGGTTTTATTAGCCATATAACCATTACTATTACAATATTTTGAGGTACCAGTCGACTTTCACAAGACGATTAAACCATCAATAACATCTAATAATGACTAGTACGTGAAGAAACACTGTTCTTGAATTTAGGTGTCACTTACCCCACTCCAAAAAATCGGCAATATTCTTCTCTCTTCGCAGTGGAGAGTTGTTGCACTCATCAAAAAGACAAACCAGAACATCCAGAAGTGTTTCGACGCTGAAACACTGTCCATTGGACTGGACGGGGCCATCGAGGACAATTTTTTCTAGCTTTTTCAAACGAACTTCCCCCGACATGTTTCTAACGAGGGTTGTCCCTGTCTTAATCCAAATAAGCTAGACTTCTTATCAACTGAAAACAATAACATTAAAAGTGGTCAACGAGCCACGTCGATGGTGGGGCTAAGAAGACAAGCTAGCTTAGCTACAGAAGAATACAACTCATGATCCCATTCATATACAGCAGTAAACCATTGTGCTTTCAAAGTGCGTTAGCTAGCAAGCTAACAATTTGTTTTTGAATCACTGTGTGCGGCTAATGTTCAGTTTATGCTACATTTTTTGAACGTAGTTTGAGTATCAATCTACTAAACAAAATTATACCATCGAAATCAACCGTATTACGGTGTGCGCTGTAATTATATTCAAAACTCAACAAAATCAACCTGGCGATTAACCTGTCACCGCACCAAACAACACTGTTCAGTCCAAAATAAACTTACTTTATAATTAAAAAAGTGAGAAACTATCGAAATTAGTGTATGAAGAATTAAAACGGCTTATAAAGTCGACCTAAGCTGCAGTTAACGTTAGCCCTCCCTGCAGAACAGAATATAAGCTAGCTAGCTAATAAGCTAACGGTAATGATTGCCAGCGAACTAAAACACTGAAGTAAGTCTTATACACAGACAGAAACACTGGCTACCTAGTTAAACTCTTATTTAATACAATAAACGTTAGCATAACGTTAACCACATTAAGGGCGCACCGTATCGAAGTACGGTTAGCTAGCCATAAAGTTCAGTTTAAGCTAGCCGAAAAGCTAATGCAGGGCGACAACCCGTGTTAGCCAGCAGAGAGCTAACTTGACAGAAGTTGTAAAAATAGCTCCTCGCAGTACACAGCACAGATATTAGTCCATAATAATCCGCCGATTTTGTAAATTGGTCCCTTCCTCAGGAACACAGTGGGCAGTGCGAGTAGTGGTTGTTGTTCCTTGTCGGACAGTAATGTGTGGAGTGGGGCGCTGAGCCTCTCCCCCTACAGCCCCCGAGCCGTTCACACACTGCGGCTGCTCACACACCAACATACAACGCTGGAGATTGGCTTAGTGTCTGAATTTTCCTTTCCACCTTAAATGGTGCAGCTTTACTAACGCGTCTAAAAAATAGAATATCGTGGAAAAAGTTCACTTGTGCATGTAATTAAAAATTGTAAAGTGTCATGTTTTATACTCATCACACGAAAAGTGATATAATTTTAACCTTTTTATTGATATTGTGTTTGAATAGGAATTTGCTCAAACCAGAAATGAAATCAGCGCCCGAATGAGTTAAGATTCAGGATTTCTGATTTCCATGAGCTAAAAGCCAAACCGCAAAACAATGGACTTGAAATGTTACTTTATGTGTAATTAACATGTCATATGCCAGTTTACTTTTTACATTTTGAAAAACAATGAACTTTTTCCATTGTATTTTAATATTATTGTTGTTATTATTATTATTGATGAGGTTCTGTATATACTGGGACCTGTACATGCCCCAGACCGTCACTGCTGCAAAGTTTAAGGTGGAACGGAAAGTTCCAATATGAAGCTGACGACTAATAAGCCAACTTCAGCTTCGTCACCAACATGGCGACTAACACACCGACAGCTGTTTTGCTTTATGGAAAATTCAGGGATGCTGGAAGTATTCCTGCTATGTGCATCAGTCACCAAATAAAGGCACACTTTCATTTAACATTTAGCATTAGATTAGAAGTAGAGAAGTGTTTGTTTTAAAAATGCCACATAGCCACGTAAGTTCTTTAAAACAATTTGTTATAATCTATCACCTTCATAAACTTTTTAGAGACTAATGAATACTTTCATGACTTCAGTGTTCAGTCAGGAGCCTCATCACTGCCATCACCATCGGCATCCTCTTCCTAAAGGTTAAGTATAAACTATAAATTAGGAAACAGGACAGATAGACCTCTGCTGCTGCACATATACAAGAATACTACTGTGTGACCTTTGCTATGATAATTTTATCTGTGGCAAAATTGTACAACACGTACACGTGCCCACACACCCTTAACATGTTCTTTCCCCCAAATGCAACAATATATTTCTCTTTTATTTGTTTTTATACTCTTGTATGAATAACTACTCTATAACTATATAAGGAAGGCACTTTAACATCAGTGGTTAGAGAGCCTTCCTTCCTTATATAGTTGTAGAGCAGTGAAAAAGTTCATTGTTTTTTTTCCACACATCCCTTAATCTCTAAACACACATCACCTCTGGTTGCATGTGTGATTAAAGTAGAGATTAAGGCATGTGTGGGAGTTTAAGTTTAATATAGTATTAAAGTTTAATAATATACGTTTTATTTGATTCATTTTGCATAGCTTGTATTTGAATTCACATGCTATTTTAAAATGTAAAGTAATGAATGACCTTATCAAGACACAAGAAAACAGCTGGGGGATGATAAAGAATAGTTTGTGAAGCAGTTGTGTAAGTTACAGAAAACATATTACATTGCCAGAACAACCTGGAGTGTAGCCAGATTCTGAAAATCATCATGTGAGACTCAATTTCCAGCTAGTTCATCTGACTAAATTACAACCGAACTCTGACATAGGTGCATGGGAGTTGGAACAGAGTAAAATATAGACTTAATGTGGGGGTTTTGGTTAGGCTAGAACACACACACACACACACACACACACACTAATACATGTAAGTCATACATGACCAAAATATTTTTAAATACTAGCGGAGACCAAGTTCAAAAGTCAAAGGTTTTCAAGCCTAAGAATGTCCAGCAAACTGCAGTTTTAAACAGGAATATTGCCAATATTTCAGTTAATGAGTAGCAGTGCTTTACTGCTGCTGCTATTGTTGCTGATGTTGATGCTGTTGATATAATAGCTCTCCCTGCTGGACAAAACGGAAGAAAACAACAATGCGGGCCAACATACCAGAACAGCTGACATCTTGCAATACTTTTTTGTGTTACTAAATAATACTAAACACCATCCAAAAAATAATAATAGTCTACACTCATAATAAGTACACACTTGGTCTCAGTTGCATTAATGTGTAATAGCACTAATTTAAGGAAAAGAATGTATAA
Source organism: Crenuchus spilurus (assembly GCA_036984385.1). Taxonomy (NCBI): domain Eukaryota; kingdom Metazoa; phylum Chordata; class Actinopteri; order Characiformes; family Crenuchidae; genus Crenuchus; species Crenuchus spilurus. The sequence goes on from BRDA01006562.1 coordinate 250,674, forward strand.
CTCTAACTATGTATAAGAGACAAAAGCAACATTTACATTTTCACTGGTCAGAAACATTACAACAGTTCATGTACATGTTCTAGTCTTAATAGTCAATGTTGTGTTAGTTTCATTGAATAATGGGCTGTAAAGACTAAACAGCTAACTGTTGGCCTATTCTGTCATAGTTTCAATGCATTTTGTAATGCTAATAACCTACATGCACTCTCACATTAACACATAGTTTACACTAATGTGTTTATTGGGGCTTGTGTTTTGATTTAAGGAGCAAAGAAAACAATTCAGTTGTGTTTAACCCACTGAGCTTTTATTCTCCATTAAAGAAAAAAAAATATCTATGTCACTAGTATGCCTACAACTATTATTAACTTAAATTAAATTTGTATTTTGAATTTGCATTAGAACTTAAAAGGTTATACACAAATAAAATGTGTTACAAACAGTCCAACATACAGGTCCCACAGAATTAATTCTGCAACCTTTGATAGGTACTTCTCCAACATTTACAAAGAAAGCCCCCTAAATAGGTCTCAAAGCATTCAAAGTAAACTAGTTGTATAATTAATTTTGTTATGATGGAGACTGTGCACATATGAAAAGTGAAAAAGAGGAGACATCTAGAACAGACTGTCTACCAATTCACTCCTCATTAATATACTACTTGAACTGTCAATCCATGTAAAGGTATTGACATGTAAATATGTGTGAGGGCAGTCTAAAGTGCAACTAGAAGTACACATTCACAGTAAATTAATATGTATATTGACAATGGACTGGAAAAAATGTATACAGTACTTAAGGAGAACCTAAGTCTGCAGAAAGACATGGAGGCTACTGCTATTCAATTAACAAGGTAGACCACTGGCATTTTCTGTAATTGGATTTGGACCAGTCAGATAAATCATATAGGTAGGCAACATAATGAATTGCAAGTCTAGTCAGAAGTATTAATTGTTTACCTGCCAGAAAACTTCATAATGTGGAATTGACAATTGCTCTAGGCCATGTTTATATTGTCTATGCCAATGAGAATATTTGTTTATGTAATATGTAAATATATAAATTATATGTATTATATATATATACTTGGCATAGACAATATAAACATGGCCTAGAGCAATTGTATATATATATATATATATATATATATATATATATATATATATATATATATATATATATATATATATATATATATATATATAAAAGAACTTTCCTTGGTTGGCAATTGAGGATGCTTCCGTTCCATACTGTTTACCTTCAGGCTCACAGTGATGAATCCATTTCACCAGTAATGATTCTTTTTAAGAAACTTTAATTTTTCTCTGAGTATAATTCCAAATTTTCTTTGCAGATGTCCAAACACATCTGCAACTAATCGATGCATGCTGCTCTTCTGTCATGCAAATCATAAGTGAGTTGGTCATTTTTTCTTGCACTGCAGTCATAAATGAACGGATGTAACACATTCAAACCTGCACAGTTACTACGGAGACAGCGACCTAGTACAGAAAGTGTTGATAAGACATTGAATTAACTCTTGTCTATATATCAACATTAAATGCTTTTTGTTTCTCAATAGTATATGCAGCACACGGCTGTTAGAAAATCTATGAATAATACAAACAAAAAAATAATTGACAAATTATTTATCATATATGTAAGCATATGTGTCATATTTACGCCACTATTTTGTTTATAATATCCCTTCATTATCTATTAAAACTCTGATATACACTGTTGACTTCTTGATTGAATAATAATATCAATGTTGATATTAAATTACTAAATGTAATAACATAATTAGCACACAGTTGGGGAGTTGCCCGGTTGTCTAACATGAGATCATCTGTCATCAGACCTTCCCTCTGTGTCTGACAGCCCAAGAGAACCTGTAGCCAATACACAATGCATACTGAGGCCAACTTTAGTCCTCCCATTTGTGGGTGTGACTGGTCCAAGAGCAGCAAAAAGATAATCACCCCTTGAGAAGACCTCTCCCAATCCACATCCATGTGTATATGCTTTAACTCTGTTTCAGTAATAATGACTTTATCCTATAATGTTAAAACACTTTTTTTGTCCTACATTATTCTACATATATTGTTTTTTTTTAAACTAGTGGTGCTAGGGTTCACATTAAGATGCATATTTTAAGCTATTTTAGGTAGAAAATGTATATTTGAATTTGATGAAAAGCCCTCATAGGTACTTAACTGAGGAAAGAAAACTCACAAAGTAATGAGTCTCAATTAGCGGCTGTAATGTGCCTTGCCTTTGAAGTGTATCTGGCCTTCTTGGTTGCCACCCACTTATGGCTGTAGCCTCGTCTAGACATGACGCTGAAGATGGAGCTACATATAAAGGGGAAGGTCACTCTGCTTTAGACACTTCAGCAGAACAGTAGCTAGTAAACCAGCAGCACTGTCCAACATGGCTCTCCTCATCCACCTGTTTATGTGTGCTATGGTTACCTCTACAGCACATAGCTGGGCTGCTGAGGACATGAAGGAAGCAGTGCTGCAGAAACTTGGCCTAACCAACTTTCCCAACATTGAGAAGAGGGATTTGGAGAACCTGGTCATCCCCATTCATGTCAAGAACAAGTATGTATCCTTGCTGAAGAAACACAACAGGAGAAGACGGAGGTCTCTACCAAGCCTGGCTGGAATTCTCAGACGCAGCCACACTGGCATGGGTATGTTCACTTCTTAAGAGGAATACTAGTGCCCATTTTGACTATTGTAGCTATGTAATGTGTATGTTTTGGAAAGTTGAATTTAGAATATTGTTAAAAAGGTTTCATTCAAAAACATAAACTGTAGTCATTACATGTGAAATAACATTTCAAGCCTTTTTTTGTTTGACTGTTGATCAGTATTGTTTTAGTTTAAGGTTTTAGAATCTCAAATTATTAGACATATAGATATTTCATTTAAATTTTGAGTAAATTACTATTCAAACACTATTGACATTAACAAAAAAGACTGGAAATATGTTACTTTACATATAATAAATAAAATATATATGCCAGTTTACCTTTTTGAATTAAATTATGAACAAAAATTAATTTTTTCACAAAAATCACATTTTGGAGATGCACTAGTAACTGAAATATTCCTTAGGGAACCAAAAGTGGTTCTATGAACAATTCTAGGTATCTTGATTTTTAATACTGTTTCTTTTATAAATAACCTGTAGACAGAGCTTTAATGTGTCCTCCACATGTTCCTAGACATACCGGGGGAAATGATGTACTCAGACAGAACTCAACAGCATCTTGTATTTGACATGGAGTCCAGGCTGCAGGAAAACAGTGAAGTCACTATGGCAGAGCTCAGACTTTACAAGATGACTCCACGACATTACCCCACATCTGAGAAAAAGAAAGTGAGACCTGTCAGCAATGCCCGTGTGAGCATTTACTGGAAGGGGAGCCTGGGTGATGGCTCAAACCAAACAGCACTGATAGACTCAAGGTAAGCAGAAGAATTAACCAAAAATATGGTTTACTTTTTGAAACAGCTTATAAACTACTTTATCTGTGATTATTTTTTTGTGAAATATGCATGCATTATTTTGTCCACATTTGCCTATTCATCCATCATTAACATCTGAAGCTAGGATTTGGTTATATAGAACTAATTTGCATAATGCAGCCATCTGCAGCACAAGCCTAAACTGTGATCAAAAACAATTACTGTGATAATGGCCTACAAATTAAACAATTTGCACCCTTATTACAGGATCATGGTGTCTGAATAGAGTTGTAACTCCCATGTTTTCACAGGCTGGTGCCCATACATGAGTCTGGCTGGAGGAACTTTGATGTAACTCAGGCAGTTCATTACTGGTCAAAGTCCCAGAAGAAGACTCCACTGCATTTGGAAGTGTGGATTGAGGGTGAGAGGCCGGGCAGATTTGCAGCAGAAATGGCAAAGAGAGTGCGCTTTACCACACAGCCCACACCTGAAAACACAATTGACAAGAATGCAGGGTCACCAGAGCTTGTTTTATACACCTTAAATTTGGATGAATATGGGTAAGTGGATTGGGGAAAAATAATTTCTTTGTGTCAATCATTAGTTTCACCACTATGTAAACAATGTAATAATTTGTTCTTCTGTTGTTTTTGATAAGATATATGACTAACTTAGGTTACAGCGACAGTGGTTTTGTTAAGTTGCACATTTTAAATTAAAAACATATTTTTTTCAATGTAGGATTCACATACAGATATCTTATATAAGAAGTCCAGAACAGCATGGGATTAATATACTGTATCTCCCCAGGTCTTCAGGAGACTGCAGACAGAGCACAGACAATGTCATGTGCTGTAGGGAGGAGCATTACATAAACTTCAGAGAGCTAACGTGGACGCAGTACTGGATCATTGAGCCTGCTGGCTATCAGGCTTTCCGATGCACAGGAGGGTGCAAGCAGCCCAGCCGCAGTTATGGCTATGGACAGAGGACCTGTAGGGTTGCACAAACCGCACCACTGCCTGTCATGTACCTGGTGAAGAAAGGCGAGCACACAGCAATCGAGGTGGCTGAATTTCCTAACATGATTGTTGAAAGGTGTGGATGCTCCATGGACAAACTTTTCACAGCTTGAAATATGGAAACAGTCACTTAAGCACTGAAGCACTTGAAAAATGATGTTTAATATAAATTCAAAGAAATTGTTCCTTTTAGACACAATACCCTCTGTGTGATTTACTAATGGATTTTCTGATAATAAAATCACATTATTCTCACAAAAATGTGAACTGTCTCATTATGTTACTCTCTCTCTCTCTCTCTCTCTCTCTCTCTCTCTCTCTCTCTCTCTCTCTCTCTCTCTTTCTCTCTCTCTCTCTCTTCAGAACTTATAAAGTACAGAGTGCAGCAATTGGATGGGAGAAGCAATACCATAAAGAAAATATAGAAATATACGTGCAATAGGATGTTGTACATTTATAGTCAAGTAGAAAATGAGTGGTTGGGTACAATATATATATATATATCTCAGCTATGCCATTTAGTCTGACAAAGGAATGGAATTTCACAGTTTCAGAAGTCTTTAAGTTGCACAGATTACCAATGTAAACACAATTTAAATGCAAATAAGACTAATTAACACTAATCCTCCATTAACACGTCAATGAACGTAAACATAGAACATTTTCACTTAAATCTGAAAGAGAAGCGAATACACTACTTTATAGCCAAACAAATAAAGTATATTCCAGAAAGGTACAAATATAAATGCAATAGATATGTAATTAAGGAAAACTAAAATAAATAGAAATGGTAATAAAATGTAGAGAATTTAAAAACGAAGATATGAACATCTGAGTATGTGTGTATGAGGTAACATAAAATGATCTATTATTTACAATATACAGTGTCAAATCAAAAATAAGAATATTGTGATAGTTCATTTGTGTTCATGTTTGAATTCAGAAAGTTAAACTGATATTTTACATTCATTACATGTATAGTGACATTTGGCTTAGAGCTCATGAAAATCAGAAATCCTGAGGATCAAATTATTAGAATATTTTCATTTATTTTGAGTAAATTACAATTAAAACATTATCAACATTAATACAAAAAAAGGCTTGAAATATGTCAGTTTGTGTACTGAATATTAGCTTTTTAAAATTTAATTATTATGATTATTGATGTAGTGCTGATAGACTGATTGATTCATGTCTAAAACTGGATTATCACATTTTTTAATGTTTATAATGTTTAATATTAATTCACAATTACTCTTATTTAAGATTGTGGAATTAGATTTTTATGAACTACTGATCAACATTAAAACGAAACAAAGCCTAAAATGTCACTTTAAATCTAATTTTAAATTGTATTATAAACAACATTTTCATTATCTTTGGTTTTATTTATGTACTTATTATATGTGACTGATGTATAACATTACTCCGCGCGTTTTCCTTTTCACCGCTAGAGGCCACTGTAGTGGCAGAAAAATAAAAGATGGATCTCATTGGTTGTCTCTTAGAAAACGTCACTCAAAGGCGGGACTAAAATTTGTTTATTATTGGCTGCCATCGCAACGACGCAGTGGCTAACGGCTCTAAACATTTTTAAGAAACATGGTTTAGATTTCAGGTAACTAGCCCATTTTAAACATAAACTCCTTTGTTATGTGTTTATACTGAAACAGAGAAGCGGGTTATTAGATGCATTACGTTTGCTGTTAATGGAATAACTAGGTATTAGCTACTGTGGTAGCATGCTGGCTAACCTAGCCAACATTAGTGGCGTTAACCTGACGTTCAGTGAGAGCTGAGATTCATCAGGGGCTTCATGTCGTCACAGATATATTCTATCTGAACATACGTTTGCTCGGAAACAATATTTCTAAGAATTATGTTCGTTTGTTTCAGACTGTGTAGTTTGAGTACTTATAGCTAACCGTTTCTTTGTGCAGCTCACCAAAGTTAACCTGGCGATAGAATAAAGTTTGTTAACGTTTGCTGATTTAACATAACTTATTTGACGCGTTATTTTAAATAATTTTATCCAACAGAGTTGACCAAAGGTTATTTCAAGCCTCCTATTTGTCCACATCACAAGGCAAGGCAAGGCAAGGCAAGTTTATTTATATAGCACCCTTCATACACAACGGTCATTCAAAGTGCTTTACAAATTAGAAAATACAAAGAAAAGTCCAATAAAAACATTAAAAAGACAATAAAATTTAAATAAAAGAAATGTTAAAATAAGAATAAAATATGATTCAAACATGATTAAGAATTACATTTAAAAGAAAAACAAAATCAAATTAGAATAAAAGTGCTGTTACAGACTAAAAGTGTCCGGTGTTTTAAATTGAGCTGAAGGCCTGCTCAAATATGAAGGTTTTCAGTCTGGATTTAAAAGTGTGTATTGT
>BRDA01006563.1:0-29123 GCA_036984385.1 Crenuchus spilurus
AATAAAATATTGACATTTGCCATCTCCACATCATTGCATTCAGTATTTATTCACAATTTGTATAGCGTCCCAACTTTTTTGGAATCCGGTTTGTATTAATGCAGTTGTAATCTGCTTATTGGATGCTTATTTCATCCATCCACCAATTTTCTTAACCTGCTCAGGGTCTTGGTGAGTCCCTCTGCCCCTCCACTGGGCATATAGCTAGCTGGCCACTCTACCTATAGCCAAAACAGAGTACCAAATCCATTGATGGGCGCACACACCAAGACAATTTAGAGTAACCAATCCATCCAACCTCCATGTTTTTGGATTGTGGAATAGACCCCAGAGGAAACCCACGCAAACATGGGGAGAAGATGGGGAATCAAACCCAAGACCATGAGAGGCATGTTGTAACATCACGGTTTCCTGTACTGAACAACTATTAACACCATAAATTGCCTTGTACTGCCACTGTAGTACCATGAAACTCTTTATCCTGACATTCCACTGTACTGAGCCATGCTATTACCATGTCCAAAGCCATTGTTTATTTAGCTTTAACATTGTACTTTTTTGTAAAGGATGTTATATTACAGTGTAAAAACGTCCTTGCATGTTACTGTTCTCGATTAACTGTGAATACAGTTCGGCTGAATTTAATTTTAGCGCATAAGAACATGATTCGGGTTGACAGCTCGGTTATCAAATAGAAATTCTGTCCTCAGAGGAAGTCATACCCCTGTGGGCCAATAGAAACAAGCCCAAGCAGCAGGACTTCCTGCATTGTTTGACGTTAGATACAGGAGCTAAAAGAAGTCCTTCAGAATGTCTCTGGCTTGTCTTTAGGTGTAAAACCGGATGTGTTTTTGTATGGAAATGTACAAATGAAGTGAGTATGGGTGTCTATTTTTATCCTGCCTAGGACGTAAAGCAGTGCTATAAATACCTCCTCACAGCCGAGTATTGCGTATGTGCAGCGCAGCCTACGCCATCAGGGATACCATTTTTAAACTTGATCTAATTTCTCCCAGATTAACCCAGTGCGCTATATTTTATAGACAGTAAAGAGAGGGAATTACTGTGCTTGCTCAGAGGTTTTGGTTACGTTTGTCTGCGGACGTCATGCTGAACTGAGCCCGGTTTCAGCTCAGCAGACCGGTTAGCTTAAGCTGGATTTACTCCTAGCCTGCTTTTGTTTGTTTTATTCGAGTAGCCAAAATGACAAAAGCAGATAAACGAAGCTTAACATAGCCTCTTATTCCAGTTTCCAATTCCAGCAGTAACAGTTCACCACTTATTTACTGTCTCAGTGTTTATTACAATTGAACTGATACAGACATTCACGTTTTCTTTCAGTCTTGTCTGACGTAACCTTCTCCTGAGTCCTGATTGGTCGGTGTAGCTTGTGACGTCACTCGCCGCTCGTTATGAATATTATGTCCATCTTCATGTGTTTACACTCATTGTCCATTTAGCTCCACTGACCGTGCAGGTGCACTCTTTAGTTCTACAATTACAGACTGTAGTCCATCTGTTTCTCTGGTATTATTTGAGTGGTGGATCATTCTCAGCACTGCAGGGATGCAGATGTGGTAGTGGTGTGTTAGTCTGTGTTGTGCTGGATCAGCACGGCTGTTTTTAAACATCTGATTGTCACTGCTGGAGTGAAAATAGTGCACCAACCAAAACTATCCAGCCAACACTGTCCTGTCACCACCAATGATGGACTAGAGGATCAACACAGACTGCAGGAATAGATGAGCTGCTGTCTCTGACTTTACATCTACAAGGTGGACCAACAAGATAGAGTGGACCAACATAGTGTTTAAAATCTCCAGAAGCTCTGCTATGTCCACTGATCACACACTAATACACCACCACCACATCAGTGTCACTGTTATGCTGAGAATGATCCACCACCCAAATAATATCTGCCCTGTGGTGGTCCTGTGATTGAAGAACAGGGTGAAAGGAGGATAATAATGTATACAGAGAAACAGATGGACTACTGTCTGTAATTGTAGAACTACAAAGTGCACCTGTATGATCAGTGGAGCTAATAACATGGAAGATGAGTGTAGATACAAGGAGGCGGTGATAATATTCTGATATGACTGTAGATGTGATTTTCTACTTTAAACACGAGTTATAGGCAAGAAAATAGTATATTATACAAAATTATCTCTTTCCACAACTACATGCACTTTACACAATATAAGCCTATTTTTCTCATTTTTTAAATGTAAAATGTGTCCATGTACCAGCTGAAAAAAATAAAAGGGTTCACAATTAAAAATTTTCCTTTTTCACATTTGAGCAATTCTATGTATTTATTTTAAATGTATTGATGTCAATATGTGCATCAATTTTCTCCACGCACTAAAAATAAATTATAAGTAAATTAATTTAAGATTCTTGGGTTTGTGAATGTTTAGTAAAACATACTGTTTAAAGACAAACTATAAAATAGATAAGTAAACAAAAACCTACTTTCTGATTCAATCAATCCTCTTCTTGATGGTTTGAAGTTTTAGGGCACTGGAGGTGGGATTTCTGATTTCTGATTGATCTTGGAAAATGAAAATTCATCACCAGAACACACTGGATGCTGATCATGTAGCATCCACAGCAACCGAGTCAGTAACGCACATTCAGATAGACAGACAGCAGATGATTCATATTTCAAGCATGAAAATGCAGTTAAAACAAGTAGACATCTTATCATTTATCTCCTTTTCATGACTTGAGTCTTATGAGAGTCGGGGACTTTATTTAAAGTAGTTTTAACAATTTGCACTATACAGAGTCACAAAAAAATTTAATATCAGAGTTTATTGTTGTGCATTATTTAATTTCAGAGACATATGCTGTCATATTTTATATTCTTTATATGTAAAGTGACATTTCAAGCCATTTTTGTTTTACTGTTGAACAGTTTGTTTTATAGCTCAAAATATTAGAATATTTAACATCAAGCTTGTGTAAATTACTATTTAAACAGTATCAGCATTATGAAATATGGCTTGAAATATGTAACTTTACATGTAATGAATATAAAATATGTAAAACTCTTTATGAACTTTTTCCACAATTGTTGGACACTAGTATATGTCGAGAGTATCAAATGTAATAAAAGAAACTTTAAGTGAAAGTTGTCATAAAAATGCTTGGTGACCATTTTTTGAGCTGATAATCACAATGAGAAGAAAAAGCACTCCATGGGAATGAATAATACCATTTTCATTTTTATTTGTTACCAAGTAATGTCATGGCTAATATATTAATACAAATACTAAGAATTGAAAAATTCTTGTTTTCAGTCTTCTATCAAAAATAAATATTCAGTTTATTGTTCAAAGAAAATCGTATCAATATTTTCAGGTGAGGATCAACTTAAGATCAGAAATATTATTCAGTATTAATCAATCTCTGCTAGTATGCAGGTATTGTGAGGTTTTAAAACCAGCAATAATAACAAATATGACTTTTTTAGAGTAGGAGAGTCTCCCTCTTGCATTTGTTGAATTAAAACATGACACTTAAGGTTGGTTTATTAGCTGTACAGAGGAGTTCCAGTTGCCATTGTAATACTGTAAATGTAGTGTGTGCATTTGCCTTTACAGCATTTTATCACCTATAAAACATGCTCTATGGGTATCAGTCATAGCCTGTGGTAATAACTCGTTTTTTTTTTTTTATGTTAAGAATCTTCAGCACCTCTAGACATGCTTATCCTGCTCCCAAGACTTCTGAATTCGACAAAAAATCATCAGTTCATCAGGAACTGCTGTTCACAGAGGCCCTTACCTGTTTTAACACTTTTCACAAAGGTAAAAGCACCTGGATCTATTAGAATGATGTGATTGTACTTTTTTGTAAAGGAAGCTATATTACAGTGTAAAAACCTCCATGCACATTACAGTTTATTTGGTATGGTGTCTTAAAGGGCTCATATAATGTGAAAACATGTTACCCTAACTTTTATTAAAAACAAATATTTCTATTATGTAGTATATAACTATTATTCCAATTTTAGTTTCAGTCCATGCACTCCATATATACAAACTAAGTGGGAAAAAATGGCCCATTTCACATTCAATGTTTTTGTGATGTCACAGGAATCAGTACATTTACATACACACAAGAAAAAATTAATTAAGAATAATGAGGACTGGGCTCTTTAAATGAATTAAAACATTGTAATAATCTTTTTACAGGATCCATGTCCCTTGTGTGATGAAGCAAAAGAAGTGCTTGAACCATATAAACACAGGGTAAGCTTCAATAATACAGTGATTCATTAAAGGAATAGTTTATTCAGAAATCATGCTTATTCCCCACTTACCTTGTAGTCATTCAGGTAAGACATATTTGGAGTCCAAATTTTGGTAGAACTAGAACTGTGAGGCTAACATTCCTAACACTACTCAATAGTCACCTAAATTAAGATCGGTGTATAGTTTGAATGGGTTAAGATTTGCAATGTATTATTAACAGGAATGATTTGGCTATTTGGGTGACAATTGAATGTTGTTATTTGTTAGAAATGTTGGCCTCACAGCTCCAGTTCTAAACTAAAGAAGCAAAAGTCCAAACATCAGCTCCATCTGGAGTAAGTGGAACATCGTGTAAATGTGATTTCTGGATATGATTTAATATGATTTTTGTAGGTTATCTCTTCATGCTGTTGTTTGTGCTTTTTAAGTTTGTGTTGCAGGAGGTTGACATCACTCTCCCGGAGAACAGAGTGTGGCAGGACAGATACAAATACGATATTCCTGTGTTTCATTTAAATGGACAGTTTTTGATGATGCATCGGGTGAATACAAAAATCTTGGAAAAGCGTCTGGCAAAAGCAGAAAATTCATAAACATAATTTAGTAGTGCAGTTTGGTGATTATAATAAAGTTTCCACTTGCATTCAGATGTTTTGTGGTTAATTAATAACCAGCAGTTTGCACAATCTCCTCTCCGTGCTGAGGTCTTGGGTTCAAGTACCCATCTGGGGACTTTCCATGGGAGTTACCATGTTCTTGCATGGGTTTCCTCCGGGGTCTCCAGTTTCCTCCCATAAACCAAAAAAAGGGAGGTCAGGTGAATTGGGTACTCTAAATTGACTGTGCGTGTGCGTGTGTGTGTGTGCGTGTGTGTGTGTGTGCGTGTGTGTGTGTGCGTGTATGTGTACATGTGTGTGTGTGTGTGTGTGTGTGTGTGTGTGTGTGCATGTGCACTCAGCAATACATTGGCACCCTCTACTGGGCTTGGCTAGGATAGTCTGTAATGCCCTGCCCTGTGTGCAGTGAGGGTGTATGGGACTAACCTTGACCCTGATCAAGATTAAGCGGATAAGATGATGGATGGATGGATAAATAATCAGCAAAGCAGTTAGCAGTGACATAATTAGTCAATTTTAACTTCACAATTGTCTTGCATGTTAATCATTTCACCAGAGGTAAATAAAGGGGCCCAAAGCCATTCAAGTGAAAGTACTTTATTATGACTTACACTGCCACTCAAATGTTTGGGTTCACACAGAACACCACATTCTTTTATTTCTGTTTGGAGATTACAATCCACAAATGCTGCTGCACCAGAAACTCAAATTTCTGTGGTAGAAGTGTGAGGTAGGACAGTGTAACCAGTTTTTAGCTGATTTTTTGTGTCTCCCACAATGATGAGTGTGTGTATAGGCTTTAGTACAGTCATTTACTTTCTATCAGAAGTTTTAGGATTATTATGCACTACTATATGAGCTACTAGTCCATAAACAGCCTCAATAAACCCTATTAATGTCTAGTATAGGAGCTATTAATTCATTAAAAACCTCAGTGAACAATATTAATCTCTAAATTAGGAGATATCGTGCCATCAACTTGAGGATGTATTTGAAAAAGAAAGATATTATTTTGTATGGCTTTAAAATAATAAGTCCTATAGCACTAATGCTCAAAACACATATCCACATCCATGTCCCATGAATGATTCCTTACATAAATATGTGCTGAAAATCTGGTGGAGTGTAAACAGCTGTACTAAAGCCTATAAGCCCACTGTCAACAACTTGTTTGACACCAAGTCAAAAAGCAGAGACACTGTCCTAACTCACTCTTCTACTATAGAAGATTGAGTATCTGGAGCTGCAGCCAGGACTGAGTGTACAACTGCAATTATATATCACACATCTCTCAGCAGAGGAAGTAAAGTGTGTTAGGTGCTATTCTTCTTGTTTTTAGAGATTTTTGATTGAAATGACAATCTTAAAGCCTGAAACTACACTTTAGGCACTGAAACCAAAATGAAAGTGATAATGAAATATGAAACGACTAAAATTTAACAACTAAAAATATCCTCACTTCTCACTCAAAGCTCAGGTAACCAGTTGATATGACAGTAATGCTGAAACAGTTGAAGGTAAAAGAAAAAGAGGAAATGGATAACAAAATGGATAAATACAATTAGAGGAATCATGAGTAAGCCATGATTAAGAAGCCTGAGGACCCAAACAAAACACGATCTGAAGAAACATTCATTTGGTCACCAGGAGTCTGACTTGACAGCACTTAAAAATAAATAATACAAATATAACAGTCAAAATGCATCAGACTGTAATTAGAAGAAAAGGAGTACATGGAAACAGATGTTACACACCTCTGCATTTTCCAGTCCATATTTACAACATTTTCCATGAATGGAGGACATATACACATTGAAACTTTACAAAAACAACAATGTGTTAATGAGAGGAAGTGCTTTACCTGCAAAAAAAATGTAAGTAGACCCTTACAAAAATATACTGTTCTTCTACCATGGTTGTTTGATGGTACTATGAGGGTGCTGCTTGTACATAGGGCCCAGAATTTGGTGCTACACTCCTGGCAATACCATAATTCAACCATGGTAGTACTACAGCATATTTTTGTAAGGAAGATGCACTAGTGTACTATGTACTACTTTTACAGGGGAATATTTGAGGGGTAAGAGTCACAATTTCTAAAAGATTAATTGTGATATATTTTATATTAATTACATTTAAATATATTAAGAGTAAAACTAGAAAGCTTTAAATGTAAACGTGTAATGAATACAGAATGTTTGACAAGTTAATTTTTGAATGAAAATATAAACGAAAATGAAGTTTCACGATTTTTTAGGTGCACTAGCACGGAGTGCACTAGGCAGGGTGACATTTAGAACACAGCCTCAGTCTGTGGGTGAAGCGGCCAGCAGGATGCGCGCGTGTCTTAGTTTGACTTGGTCTCCCATTGGTCGCTGCTTTGTTGTGGTCTCTCTCTGATTGGCTGATTGAAGCTCATCACTGAGACAGGCAGACAGGCGTGCACTCAACAGCTGAGTCAAACAGCACGAGAGCTTCACACAGTGAGAGCTTCACACAGGAGCACAGCTGCTCTAGCTGTACTTTTGATTTATCTAAGACAGAATCAGGCTGACAGCGTCCATAAAGAATATATCTACCTGTAAAGGTAAGTTACACAGCGTTCTAGGGTATTTATTGAATGACTACTTCTTCACTTTCGTTTTCTGTATAGACGGACTGTTTAAAAGATTAGTTTTCTTTCCACATTACAGCTCAAACGAGGATAGTCATTTTAAACGCAGGCTTATATGAATGCTCCTTTATGTGTCTGTAGCTGTAAGTATTGTGAATGAAGGTGTAACTCTGCTCTGGCACATTTCACATTTGCATACTAATTTGGGTGCCACACATTTGTTGAGATAACTGAGCAGTGTCTTCCTCCTGCTCTCTCAGCTGCTCCTGTGACCACCGAGAGAGCCTGGAGACCCTGCAGCAGTACAATGAAACTTAACAGAAGGGGAAGTCAAAGTTGACATGTACAGTTCTCATACTAGGGCTGTCACAATTACTCCATAATCGCCTGATCACAATTATTTGAGATAATCACAGTGGTTCAAGCTGAAGTTATTGGATTTACCACTCAAACTGTCAATTAAACAAGTGCACTGCATAGAGATGATTAGCAAGCCAAATGATCTTAAATGTAGTTCACGTATCTAATATTTCACATTTAGAGGATGTTTTAAGTTTATTAAGACTACAAATGACTTGTTTAAAGTCATTATATTGAGTAAAATGTTCTAACTTTATTGGCAGATAATGTAGAGCATTTGTCTTGAAATAAACAAACAAAAAAATCTCTAAGCTTTCAATCAAATAAGCTGATTTAATGTACAATGCCAGTCAAAAGTTAGACATTTTTCTTCTTTTCCTACAATGTAAATTAATACTGGTCATCCAGACTATGAATGAACACATAAAGAATCGTGTAGTAAACCTAAAAGTGTTAAACAAACCAAAATATGTTTAGATTTTAGATTCTTCAAAGCAGGAAAACAACTGATGTCTCAAACACATTAAGAGGCAAGAAATGCAAGTCATGAACTCTTGACAAGACACAGCTGTTAACTGAAAGCTATTCCAGGTGACTACCTCATAAAGCTCACTGAGAAAATGCCAAGAAAGCAGGTGCCTACTTTGAAGAAGGTAAAATATAAAATATATTCTGTTGTTTTTAACACTTGTTTACTAAATAATTCCATATGTATTTCTTCATACTTTTCATGACTTTATTATTAATCTACAATTGTATAATTAGATGTTTTTTCTTTAAAATTAATCACAAAACATGTAGTTATGTTATCTCATTTTATAATAAGCCCAGAATAAGAAATTTGAAGTATTTACACCATATTTAGAATGATTTAATTGAGTAATGTGTTATTCTTTGTAGTGTTGGGTGAATTTTGGTTAGGTTGAGGCAAATACACATTAAAAGACCGCAGACGTTTATTGAGACTCATCATCAGTGTTATGAAAACTAAGAATCTGGCTGTTATCACTAATGTAAGGAATGGAAGGATTGCCAGAAATCTAATCAACCAAGTTGGCTGCTTTGTGATTGTACTCTGATAATTTCATAAAATAAAATAAATAAGAAATGTCAATTGTTAATCACAGTTACATATGTGACAGTTACTTATCTGTAAAGGCACTAATGGTTGTGATTAGACTAGCTAATACTGAGAAAAGGCTCTCTTTGTACTGAATCTTCACATTGTCGTGTTTCTGTGAGATACTTTATCACTTTCAGTGTGGTTTCCTGTTAGCTGATGACTGTGGTTTAAATACGGCGACATTTTTTTCTCCATTTCTCATCTCTCATTTTCTTGTCAGCTTTAAGTTACATTTGTTGTTGAATTCTAAGAACTTGACCAAAATAAAGCGATTTAACTTGTAATGAAGCAGATATACAGTTTTGAGCTTTTTGTCAAAATATACAAAAATACAGTACATCATTTCAGAGGCATTAAATGTTTGTTTTTTACTGACATTAATCAGCTTTATTCAGTAAGATGAATTAACAATAATAAGCAATAAGCATACTGAAGTAATTAGGGCACAGGGACAGTCATTACACAATAAATATCCTTGTCTGAAAGCAAACACAGTCAAATAACAGTAAATAACAGTAATAACAGTCAAATCTTCTGCTGTGGTCTAAGGGTTTTGTCCATAAATCTAAAGTAATTTGAGGTACAGATCAATCAAACAGGCTAGGCTCTCTGTTGTTTATCAGTAATAACACTGAAGGAACTTTATCTAATGTCACTGTGTTTGGATCATTCTTCCCCCCACAATTTTCTCTCAATGTGTTTAGTAGCCAATCAATCCACCCCTTCATTGACTCTCCCTATCACTAGTAATGTCCCTGACTCTACGAGGGGACAGATTAACACAGGCGTCTTCTGCTGCCGATACATGGCTACTGGGCAGCTAACGCGCTCGGAGGAAGGCGCAGGATCCCCAGTTCTCATGGATCGCCTGGAAGACGCGTGAGCCAGCCTACATTATTTAACAGTGTTCTTAGAGTGTGCCATATTACCCACACAGCCAATTTTGCTCTCTCGGGTTCCAGCTGTCAATGGCAAGCAGCATGACTGGGATTTGACCTTACGATCCTCAGATCATAATGACACTTAGTCCACTGAGCCACTCGAGATATTTCATCAGTGACTTAACACAGAGGTTTATGCTTTTCTTCACATGTATTTTATTCTGGTTAAACAGTAATATCTCTTAGTTTTCTAAGCTAAAAGTGTCTAAAAGTGGAAAGGTGTTGAGATATTCCACAAACTCTTCATGAGAACTGTTTGTGTTTTATTATTCTGACTGGATTCAGACTGATGTGTCAAGAAAAGCAGTTGGATTGCACATTTTCTGTGTTGTGCACAGGGTTCCTCCTCCTTTCTCTGTTTTGTTGTATGCATGTTTTCTGTACTGCACAAACATCGTGCTCCACAAATACATCCCAATCTCAAACTGAGGCATTGCTTAAATGAGCTTGCTGTATTTTCTGTGCCCGCTGTTTTCTCCTGAGGGGGCGTTTTTGAGAATGGTTTGAAGGAAGCCACTTAGCAAACAGCTATTCATACATAATCATAGACTTGCTGTGAAATTGATGTGTTGGTAAGTGCTGTTGTGTCACGGATGGGTACAGCACAAAACCTGCAAAGGGCTGGGTACAATAGCAGCAAGTACAACGTGCACCAGAGTACTATTCAGAATCTGGTGCACGAGGGAGAAACGTTTCCTTGCGGCGTGCTTCAAGTAATATAAATGTTTATCGACTACACTTTGTAGTTCATGGTTGAAGTTTATAGTTTACAAATACATTCCTAAAACTGATCCTAAAAATTCAGTGTGCAGCAATGGTCATTTAACATTTAAATTATATATAGTTCATCAGCCAAGAGGTTTGGAGTCCAAATCTTGAGCTCTGAAGCTAATGTTGCTAGCGAACACTGGAACTCATTACTCATGTAACACAGAACGTTAAACTAACGTTCTGGTATCGCTCTTGCATGATTCTGTTAAATGACAACATTCCTGGAACGTTCTTTGAATGTTTTGACTAAAGTTTGAACAATCCTAGATATAACGTTCCAACCTAACGTTAGCCTAACGATGAACAAATGTTCCCAGTTTACCACCTGACTGGGTGTATAATAATAATAACATTAAGGGAATGTTCAAAGAACGTTCTAGCCTAATGTTCACACCTAATGTTCTGATAACCAAGCAAGAACTCCACACCATAACATTAGCATAACCTAAATGGAACGTTCTCGCAATGTTCTTGCAATGTTCTTGTGTTAGCTGGGTAGTCACCTAAATTACCCCAGTTGTTTCTGTATTAATATATTACCAAAACGTCTCTCAAATTGATCAAAATACATAGACAAGGTTGCACAGACTGACTTACTGTAAGTAACAAAATCTTGTTTATCCACTATCTTAGACAAACAGCCCAGGACAGGAATCTAGAATCAGTTTTAGTGATGAAGACTGTCATGAATATGGAGGAATCTGAAGTGGCTGACCACAGTGGTGAGGTTTTATTCATTTTAATAACTCACACTGTGTCCCAAAACACATCAACTAGACTCTCGATATGGTCTCAGCAGTATGAACAAATGTTTTGGTGATGTATTTTGATGGAAACAACTTGGTTAATTTAGGTGACAATTGATTAAGTTGAGAAGTTTTGGTGGTTTATTATTTGGGGTAATTAGATGACTATTGAGTTAAAGTGGTAGCAAAGTTAGCCTAGTTCTGCACTAAACATGTAAAGAAAAAATATATAATTGTGATTTCTGGCTAAATCATGGCAGGATGTCTTCAACTTTGAACTTACTTGAGCTTAAGACACATTTTATTGCTGTAGCTGAAAATTGTCTGACACTTACAGGCTTTTGCTTCAAGGGGTGAAGGTGCCAAGAACCCTTAAGGAAGTTGTCCAAATCATGTGCTTTTAGAGATAGCTCACCCACATCTTCGCAGCAAACTAAACTTTTTGGACTTATCCAAAAGTCTCTGGACCACGGAGGACCATAAAGTCTGAACACCACCTCAGATCAGATGAATTATCAGTCAGAAAACATTTTCCAGTGATAAACAAACATAGCCTCCTGGACTGCAGCCACAGTGGTATGCTGTGGTGATCTGGATGTGGGTATTATCTTGGCCAGCTGAGATTGTAAGTCAGAGAAGCCAGAAGCTTCCACAGTCTTGGGTAATTCAACCTGTCAGTGCTTGACACACTGCATAAAAAGTTTCCTACAGCAGCGGAACTAGCAAAGCAAAGTGGTCAGTCCAACTAACAGCTGAGAAAAGTCAAACTGCAGTGGTATGTGTCAATCGCAGAGTGGGAGAGGGCCTTTGTTTGAAATTCCTAGGAGGCGGATGTCCTGATGAGCCTTCGTGACGTCATAATACCTTTGATAAACAAACATGATGTTTTTCTATGGCCAGATTTATCCCTGCTTATGTGCTGTAAGTGGTGCAAACATATTGTTGGACAGTTAGTCTCAAGCTGCTATAATCTCCTGGTGGTTTGGCAAAGGTTGTATATGAAGTAATGACTGAACTATGCTGTTAACCTCTTCTCACTAACACTAATCTTACTCTGCAAAGCAGCTTCAGTATCTGTTTTGAAACTCTGAGTATAGTTTATCTTACTGATGTTTTTTCCTTCTCTTGTTGTAAATGGACTGTGAAGTTGTTTATCTCCTCAATCCCATACATTGAAAAGCTAAATACATAATCAGTAATAACACAGTTATCCAATGCAAACACTTATTTGTGGGCCATGTAGTATAAAAATAATGGCTCAATGATTAAATGGTCTGTTTCTGAGGTCCTATGTGTAATAATATTTTCCAACACCAGTTTTTTTAAATCTTGTTTACATTCATTTGTTTTGAGCATATCGGATATGTTAAATATGTTATTATACAGTTATGTATGCTACGTCACACAGTTTAATGTGTAGTATAAGTAGTTGCCAAATCTGATTGGATTGGCTAGTTATTTGGCTGGTTTAAAAGCAACAGAAATTATTCAGCTGAAAATGGCAAAAATCACACTTTCAGTCTTTGGGCGAATAAGTGAAAAGACTGAACAATTTCATTTTTAAAAGCACTGTTACCTTCTTTTGGACTTTCAGAATTCTGCTTTTCCTCACCAGTAAACAAAATATAGATTCACCTTAACATTTATAGTTTGGTAGTTAAATGGAAGAAGACAAACTACAATCTCAACACTTTACTAAACTACACTTGTTATGATGAAGCAATAATACAGCCGCTTAGCTTAGTGTTTGTGTTAGCTTTGTGTTGTGTTGTATTTACTCTGGTTACTGCAGTGTTAAGGAGTGTCCGAAATGTGAAGTGTTTGAGTGTCTGTAGCCAATTACACTCAAACACACAGAACATCCATGTGGCAATCATTCATTTTAGCCATTTTCGTGATTTTGCTTCATGTTTTTTTTTATTAAATATTAGTAATAATGTACCATAAATGCATCTTCATGCATATTCATATATAATTGTTTTGTGTAATTTTTCTAACATTTGTTTTATATACAAATATACAAAAAAATCCAATAAACATGTTATTAAACCTAATAATGTCATACCAACTGATTAAAATACAGACATTCATTCCTGACTGACTACAAGACTTATTTTGGGTAATAGTTTAGTTACTAATTTTATAATGCATTTTATAAATAAAAATGGTTCTCAGTATTTAGCCAAATGTTTCATTTTGTTTGGTTTTCGATTTTGGCCAAAAGATTTCATTTCAGTTCCTCTCTAATTAAAGGAATGGTTCAGTGAAAAATCACATATATCCATTTATCCAGATCTAGTCAATCAGGCAAGAAATGTAAAAATTTGCTTTGTTATTATAGAACTGGAGCTGTAAGGCTAATATTTGTAACAAACACTCAGAGCTCAGTAGTCATCCAGATAGCCCAGTCATATTCATCACAAATCTACATTTTGTTGCTCTGTACTTGTGACATGTTAAATGACAATAAAGTATAATTCTATTCTATTCTATTCTAAATCTAGATTTTAATTAAGGTCTCACAATCTAGTCAATCTGCTTTAGAACTGCATTGACTTATAGTGGGACTATACAATGTAGTAACACTTCCACTACAGACAGACATTTCAGAAATGAGCTGGACTGGTATTCACAAAGCAGTGTGATCTTGCCATACCTGTCAAGTTTTGGATTTAAAAATAAGGGAAATTTTCCGCCACGTGTTTTGAGCTGTCCCACCAGCCCAACTGATGTTCAGTATCCCTTACATTTTCAGACAGATTTACAAGAAATCTAAAATAACACCTGTGAACCACTTACAATTAGATGATCAGAATCTAAAAGGCCTACCTTTGTTGACACTGACATGCTGTGGACATTCCTACATATGTAAGTTTTATAATCCAGCCTAAATGAAAACACAAAAGGGAATTGAAGCACATTTATTTATTTTACATATTTTCAGCATATATACACTTTGATTGTCTTTAAGTGAAACACATTTTATTTAAATTACACATTTTCATAATTCATTTCAATTTCATAATTTCATTTCAATTACATATTTTCGTGTGAGTTCGGGAACATCTCAGCTACACACTTGTTGAATTCATCACAGAAGGTGAAGGCAATGTTGTTTTTGGCACACAGCTTTGCCATTTCAACCTCTGCGTTTATGACCTGGTCTGCCTCTATGGTTTTGCTAGTCACAAATGTGAACATCACCTGCGCATGTTTCTGTGTTTCTAGCCGGCACTTGTGCTTGGCGGAATTTTCATGCTGGCTGACATCGGTCCTCCCCCACTAAACTAACAGCACTAAACTCGCAGTTACAAACCTTACAGAATGCATAACTCCCCATCCTGCTCTTCTTTAGAAAGATAAATTCGATGGCCCATTTCTCTAGACGTTTACATGAAGTCTTTACTTTTTTGAAATGAATGCCCTCTCTCTCCTTGCATCCATCCATCTCTCCCTTTTCCAGGTTTGTTCCCGCTGTCCACACTAACCTCGCGAGAACTGCCACTTGCAGCAGCCTGGGTGACAGTTCTCGCGAGGTTAGTGACATTTCAGTTTGGAGAGGCACGGGAATTTTTTTTTAAATATAATACGGGAAATTTACGGGAAAATACTAATACGGGATGACGCCGGGAAAGAGGGGTAAAATACGGTAGTTTCCCGGCCAAAATGGGAGACTTGACAGGTGTGGATCTTGCATCAGATTTATCTGTATTTATGATGGTCATTGTCACTAAAACTCATTCTGTATCAGCACTCCTACTCCTGAGGTGGTTCATGTGTACAGGTTCTGTGATATCCTGAGATCCTGTGTCTGTGGTTTGCAGCCACACTGCGAGGGTTTTTTCCTCTTAACTAAGGTGTGACTGTTGAGTTCTAGTGTTTCCTTGTAATGTTAGCCTCACAGCTCCAGTTCTAAACTAAAGAAGCACACTTTGGATTCCAAACGTGTATTGGGTGATCGACTATATCTGAAGTAAACTGTTTTTTTAAAATATGACTGAAAACAATGGCACATATTTATCAAACATGTAAGAATAAGAACACTGACCTGAGATCAGATCTCACTGGACTGCAGATTTCTATCGAGGGCTTATGTAAATATCATGAAGTGGTCCAAGATCAGTATTTTTATTCTCAAAAGTTTGATAAATGTGTTTGAAAAAGTCAGAAGCAAAAAATTTTTAATTTTTGTCATTTATTTGGTTTCTGACTTAAATTCAAATGCTGGTCGCAAATGTCTCAGTGGATTAAGATGCTGTTACTATGATCTGAGGATCACGAGATCGAATCCTTATCATGCTGCCTGCCATCTGCATTCGGGGCCTGAGAGAGCAAAATTGGCTTTGCTCTCTCTGGGTGGGTAAGATGCTGCTCTCTCCCCAGCACTACCAAGTAATGTTGGCTGGCTCATGCATCTGCCAGGCGATCCATCAGAACTGGGGATCCTGTGCTTTCCTCCGAGTGCATTGGCTACCTGGAGGCAATGCATAGACAGCAGTTTGTAAACAGGCGGTGACTTGACTTCACATGCATCGTAGGTGGCCTGTGTTATTCTGCACCCTCCTAGAGTCAGAGACATTACAAGTGAGAGGGAGAGTCAATGAATGGGTGGGTCCATTGGCTACCAAACACATTGTAGAGAAAATCAGGTAAAAATAAAAAATTCAAATGCCCTTTGCTTTTTACGTTGTTAAATTCATAATAATTAAAAATAATTTTAATTAATAATAATGTTAATAATTTTCTAATTATTTAAAAATATCTGGTTCCATTTTCAATTAAAAGCAAAGTACGGTTTTTCCTTCTGTTGTGAGTTTATATTTTTGGAGGATATCTGTTTTTGCAAACAAACTCTTCAAGTAATGAAGCAATAAATATTCACATTTTAATGCAAGGTCTTAGTCAGGTCTTAGGCTTTTGTTTAAAGCCTGGTTTACACTGTGCAATAAATGGCCCAGTTTTGCTGTTGTAGGCCAAGTCATGCATCACATAGTCTACATACCTTTGCGACCAAAGACAGCTGAGCTTTGAGATCTGACAGGGTCAGAACATTTGGGATTAAAATCTCACAGATGGTCCACTCCTATGAGGCTCGTCTGCAGGCCACCAAGACATAAACAAAGCATGTAAGACTAGTTGAATTGTGGAAACAGAGAGAAGGTCTCCAAGAACAGCCCAAAGCTTAATTATTCACTTTTTCTAGGATGTTTTCTTGAGATGCCGAGAGCTTGTTTCTGTTTACGTGACCAAAGCTTATTGATAAATTGATCTGATTTTAGAAACATGATAATACAGTCTGACAGAATTTTGTTGAGATTACACTGACATGATCATGTACAGTCTGACTTGTAATTATTTTCAGACCTCTGAAATTACAGTTTAAGCCTGGCTTAAATTGTTGAATGAGACACATTATTATTACAAACATTTGTTTGAGTGATTAATGTTTTTCTGAAATGAATATCTAGAACTTCAGATCATTTGTATTCCTTGCTTAAGACGATTGATGAAATTAATTTAGCGTTATCACCTTCTTTGTAATCAAAATGCAAATACAGTTAATTATTTATGATGAGAAAAAAATATAAAAATGCCTCCCTGTCTTCTTAGACGTGTTTGTGCTTTGAATTTTGTTATTTCATGAGTTCTGTTATGAATGTGAATTAATGGTGAAAGCAGCAATTATCCAAATCACTGGCATCCAGGGATTAAATGAGAGGATTAGAGTAGTTTGCTGGTGTTCGAAAGAGAGACAAGCTCCAAAACAAAGTAGAGAAATCCTCCGTTCTGACCTGATTAATACCCAGCAGGCAGCAGAGCCATGCTGTAACACTTCCACTATACCCATGCCACCATATGCACCATCTACCAGCCATGCCCACACATACTCCCCTCTCCTCACTGGCTTCATTCAGGTCATATTTATATCTATAAAATTGCTCCAGAGGAATCATACCAGTACAGCTGGCATGACTTCTCATATCAACAATGCTTTAGCTGCATGCTTGTGACCATAATGGACAAGTGTTTACCAGAAAGGCTAGATTACAGTGGTGGGTAGCTGGTGTACTTGATGCAAAATTAGAAGACCCGTCTTGCCTTTTTTAAAGCAGCTTGTTGCATGCAGGAGAGTATTTTGAGACTTTGCAGTTGTAACAAAGAGTTATTTGGTAGAATTTGGACCATTTTCTGCTGAAATATTCATGAATTATTAATATGTGCTTTTAGTAGCGTTTCAGCTTCAGATTATTACTCATTCTGTAAGAAATTGTCTGTCATATGTATTATTATGTCTATAATAATATATTTTGTACTAGACATGATGCATCAGTGCCTTGTACTGCTCTGACCTAAAGATGATTGACTACATTGCAGGCCTGTGTTAATCATGACATTTTAGTTGAAATCTAATTCACATAATAATTAGTCATTTTTGTTGTTCATTGTATGTGAATTAATGAAAAGCCTAAAGTGAACAAACCGACTGATCATCTAGCTTGATTCCAGTACTCACTATTTCCCAACTGATGAGTTTGAGCTCAACAAGCATTACTACATAACTGATCTCTAAAGGTGTTTATACAATAGTTAAACCTGACCATGTAATTTAAATGAATAAGAGACATGTCATGAGTTCTGATGGAATATAACAGCACTGGGACTTTTAGTTATACATGTATTTCTTTGTGGTAATACATGGAGCCAAATAAATTATTAAGTAAACAAATTAATCAAAATCTGTTGATGTTTATTACCGATAACTAGTAAATAGTGCTTGTAGAACTTACATTCAGTTACACTTCTGTTGCTCTTTTGTAGATACTCAAAGCACTTTTACATTTGGGACAAACATTAAAGAGTCACCACAACCACCACCAATGTGCAGCATCCACCTGCATCAGAACACTCACCACACATTAGCGAGGACACAGGGAGGTGAGAAGAGACTAGGCCAGTTTCTGAAGATTTAGCCCGGACAATGACTAGATTGTCCCTTGAAATGACCAGGGATCTTTTTCTGACCTCAGAGAATCTGTACCTTGGTTTTACATTTAATCTGGAAGATGGTATTTGTACAGTATCATGTCCCCATCTTCTTTGACTGAATTATAGCTGTGCTGATACTCAGTATAAACATGGTACTTCATCTCATGTGATATTGCTTTAATCAGAATGTGTTTTGTGGTTTCAAATACTAGCGCATCTCCAAAAATTGTCATGATTATTGTGAAAAAGTTCATTTGTGTTCATAATTGAATTCAAAGTTTTAAATTCATGACATGTAAAGTGACATATTTCAAGCCTTTGACATTGTTTGAATAGTAACTACAAACAAAATATTGTAATAATTTGAGAATCTGGATTTCTGATTTTCATGAAGTATAAGCAAACAAAAAAGCCTTAAAATATGTCACTTTAATTGTAATGAATATAAAATACTTAACTTTTTCACAGTACTGTATTAAATTGTTTGGATTGAGGTGCTATATTTGAATCAACACAATTGATGGAAAATTCACTTTCCGTTTGTTGTGATGTAAACATATGCTACTTTGATATTCTGTGTGGAAAATGATTGAGATCAGCTCAGATAATTGTGATCATGCTTTGATCAGTCATTTTAAATTGAAAATAATTTAGAATAATATCCAAAACACATTCCTTTGTCCTCAAATGCTCTCTGTTAACATAATTATCCTAAAAAAGCAATTTTTTGTATTCTATATATAGATAATGATAGTCTATATATGGACTCTAAATAAAATTGTTTATTACATGTGTTTTTTTTAATTGTGTTGAATTATACCACAATAAATTTTTTTGAGGTTTCCAACACAAGCACATTCAGACTGGATCATTGTAAGACTTGCACTGCTACTGGCTGACATATGATGATTCATCATGCTACTAGCATATACGCACTGTCACACCGCACAGTGACTGAGCATTCAGCACTGTCCTATTTTAAGACCCAAGATAGATCATACGAAGATCTAGACTAGCCCTTGGAAATAAACAGATGCTGCTGGGCTTTGGACTTCTCCAGTATGCCCACTTTTAAACAGACGGCACTATGGGTAGTCATTAGGGATGATTTGCTAGAAAAGGGTCCTGAGAGCAGCCGAGCGAGGTTATTGGATGTGGTCAGTGGGGTTGTGGAAACAGCCTGTCTCAGGGTGGGGGTGCTGCTATTTTTAAGCCCCTCTGGTCTTTTTCCCACACTGCTGAGGAGTCAGGAATGTAGAAAGGAGAAGTCCGACTGAACCAAGTGATAGGCTCACTATAGACCAGCATCCATATATGTGAAAGTAAAGGAGGGTGATGGGACGATATGATATTGTTATCATGATACTCACAATACATTTTTCTAGACATGTCCTTAATATCATCAGTAGGTACAGAGCAATAATCAAGTACATGAGGTTTCAAAGGTCTTCAGCTTTCAATCTCTTGGTCTGTTCTTTCATGGAGACTGTTGTGAGGTTTTACAAGCTTTACAGAACTTTGGTAAATCTCTTAGCATATGGAGAAACTAACAAACTTTGTTGATTAACTGACAGGACTGCTGTTATAGCTTTCTGAAACTAGACAGGTTGGGGGAAAAAACTATTTTAAACTCAATTACACAGCCAAAAAACTGTGACATTTCAGACACCTACACAATAAATATGTCTCACCCACTGTTGCCCTATATAGATTATCTACTTATTATCCAAAGATGATCACATTATCAAGAATCTATTGGTTAAACGTATCATCATCCTTAACAGTGTTAGGATTAGGACCAACATTAGAGCTAGGACCAGGGTTAGGGTCAAGTTGAGGTTTTGGGTTCAGGTTCAGGTCAAGTTGGGTAAATGAAAATTAAATTGACTTTTGACTCGAATAGACAATTAATTGAATGTAAATTAATTGTAAGGTGATCATCTACCAAGCATCAAACATCTAAATAAAGATACAGATAAATATATTTTGTAATAACAGACTGTAAACTGAAGATATTTGTGAATAACAACATTTCATTGGGATGAATGGAATTTTTGCCAACATTCTGTGTATCTGTCAGTTAGGGTGGAGGAGACAGATACAGTGTTTTCTTCATTAACAAAAACAAAACTCTTGGCTGTGAAACAGAAGTTGTGGCTGTGAATATTCAAGAACTATAACATCATAATCATGAAGACAATCATCACTATGGAGACAAACAATGACAGACACAGACTATGGAACACGAGGGAAAGCCAAACGTAATCACAACAGAAATGAGACACCAGGGTTGTGGAATCACAAGACAGGTGCAGATACTCCCAGAACATGACCAGGGCAGGACTAAGACAGACATGACATAGCAAGTGAACAACCTAAGCAAACAAAGAAGCACATGGACAAAAGACTGTGACACAGATGAGACTATGAGGGAAAGGTTTCACAGTCTTAACCAGGCAACAGTGGCTCAGTTGCATTTGCGTTGGACAATCAGTGGGAAAGCTTGTAATGTTAAACATGGCATCTCGTATGCAAAGTCCGGTCTTTCATAAAAAAGAACCAATCAGACATTTAGGTAAAGGCAGCTTAGTGGATGCATAGTGACCAGAACAAGCTCAATAAACTTGCTTTTCCCAGCATTATGTGAGTCAAACACTACAAACAAGACTTTTGTCAAATTTCAAATAGCCAAACTTGGCAATATAGACTTTATATGGACTGTGGGGCAGCTGTAACCTTGTGGTAGAAATCTGGTCTTGTGACCAGAAGGTCGCTGGATCGATTCCCAGGCAGGTCATGACTGAAGTGCCCTTGAGCAGGACAACTGCTCCCCGGGCACAGTGGATGAGGCTGCCCACTGCTTTGGGCACATTTTCTCACAGCCTAGTGTGTTAACTAGTGTGTGTGTTTCACTGAACGGATGGGTTAAATGTGGAGGTCAAATTCCATTGTGTGCAGTCACATTGTCAAAGTTGAATCTAAATCTTTGCCTAATAATTTTTTAAAATATGGCCTAGCTGGTGTATTGTTTCTGAACAAACTTCAAATTACTGAAAAAATATATATTGTAAATATATGTATGAAATAATTGTGATCATACATTTTTGAGATAATTACAGTTAATTAATCTGACCACAGTTATTTTCCAGTTATTAGATTTCATAATAACATCATGATGTCACACAGAAGTGGAGGAAATAAACATAAAAACAAGAAGAAAAATGTATTTTTAGTATCACCGAATTAGATTAATTACTGTATTGCTTATGCAAAACCCAAAATATGTTGCTTGAAAGGATTTTCCAACTTTTAAAATGACTTTTAGAATAAGCTGATATGCCGTTATATCTCAGAAACAACGTGTTTGTACATGCTAGAAGTGTTTGTGATCTTGTCTAACTCTCTAAATATAGAGACAGACATCATCAGATAATGACTAAGCTTAAGTCACTGCTGTGAGAAAATCCAGTGTTCCCTGGTCTGCTGCTTTATCTTAAAAGCCTCAGTGTATAGGGGACAAAAGCAAATGATCTCAGCCATGATTGCGAGATTAGTTGCACTAATTGGCCACATAGGAGTCAGGAGATGCTTTTACAGGGGCCATTTTCTTATCTGAACAATCAAAATAACAGTGTAAGAGCAAAACGCCATTTTATCAGTTAATGCTTTCTGCTTGGCTTGCCATTATGCGTCTTCACAAGAAGAGAATGTAAGCTGAAGAAGAAATGCACTTCCTGTTGGCTTACAAATGGACTCTCCTTACAAACGAGTGCTAATGATGTCTTTAGATGTATAATGGCAATAAAGCAAAAATGTAACATCACAATACTTGAAAGACAGATCATATTTATCTGGGCTGTTATTGCGCAGCAAAGTTTTAGGTGGTGCCCCCATTCACAAATGAGGCCCCACGCACAGTGCGTAGTCCGCCATATGCAGAGCGCTGGCCTTGCTTGCCGCTACACTAAGGGGCAAGTGGAAGAATGTGTAAATAATATTTTTTAATGAACCATTAATATCCATAATATCAGATTTGTTCTGATTTATTTGAAGTGGTTTTATTAGTTAATAAGATAGTTATTGAAGTTATTTTAAAGTTATTACACATTGTACTAATAGTAGTAGTAGCAGCATTTACTTTACCTCAGAACCTTAAATATATCAGAGTAAAGATAATTTTTGTTGTTGGTAATGAATTGAAATGTCCTGCATGGGTATCATGAATTTTATATGGATTTGAGACTTTATTATAAGGTTTATTGTTTCTAGAAGTTGTCATTAATGCATTTACAAATGCGATTGTTCTGTGTCACTTCTTTTAATCCTTGTTGGCATCTTTAGTTGTTACCTCTTAAAAGTCCACTGCATTTTTAGGATTTTCTGTCTGAATCTGCATGAAATAATTTTATTCAGGCTGCACAGCATTGAAGAGACTTTATTTACGTTCATCTCGCAACTCAGATATGTGTCACTAGAGGTGTGAGGTTGGCAGCAAGAGTTGAGAGGCGAACGCAGAGGATATGTATTAAAGGGTGTTTATTGACAGAAGACTAATGAAAACAAAAGACAGCACAGTGGCTGTAAACATGGACCAAGATCAGACTATAACTAGAACACAAAGATGAAAACACTAGGAACAAAGAAACCTCCAACCTGGACTGGGAACTTGACACAGAGAGCACGATGATGATGGGGACAAGACCTACACAAGGACACAATGACCAATAAGGCAGGGAGACACAACCAGAGCTTATAAAGACAGACTAATGACATGAAACACGGGACACCTGGATACGATTAACGATGACATCACAGGAAGTACATATAAGGGCTTGTAATATCCAATAAGGTCACAAGAGGGAGACAAGACACAGAACAATGACATGACGTGAGGGCAGGCCTGACAAGAGGTCGCACTTCAGCAGGACAAAAACTCGGTTCTCAGTTCTGTTTGTTGGGGACTTATTCAAACATCAGGAAAAGATTGCAACCAAAAAACAGTGTTTTCCCATTTTTTTGCAAGATTTCTTGAAGCAAAATTTTGAACTGGCAGCTCAAAATAGGCAGATAAGAAACAATATGAGCAGAAAAAAGAGTTTTAGTTTTTTGAAGAGTTCTATCTTTTGTGCGAATTTTAGAAAATAGGAAAGTAATCATTCTCTGAGTGTAAGGAATAGATGCTGTACTGCCGGCAAGTCCACGATAAACTCATAGAAGAGTATCATGATATATTATCATGACTGTTTATTACAATAACAGTAATACTGTCATATTACCCGTACCCATGTCACACTTTCTTTAGGCCAGTATCAGATATGTTCAGCTTATCTCATTGTTATCTCTCACACGTGCTTGACTGTAGTGTTTTTTTTTCCTTTACTCACTTTTATGAGCTCTGCTGTTTTGCCCACAGGCGGGCATGTAGATGAAAAGAGAGAAGCCTGAGCTAGATGAGCTCCGGCTGGCCAGCTGGCCCTCTGGAGTTCACAGCTGTGACAGGCATGCGACCCTGGCATCCAAACAGCTTTGCGCCCCCCTGACTGAGGATGCGCACTGGCAGACCTCTTCACACACAGCAACACACTCTTACACACTTGACTGCTCCACCACCACATTTATTGTGGTTACTGACCACACTTGCAGCTATTTTTTTTAAAAGACTGAGAATAATGATTTAAATCATGTTTTATACTATGGATTCTTAATATTTTACTTCAGTGTTTAAACAGTACCAGTCAAAAGTTTGGACACACCTTCTCATCAGTGTTTTTATTTATTTATTTTTCCTCTATTGTAAATACTGAAGTCATCCAGACTGTAAAGGAACACATAATTAATCATGTAGTAAACTTAAAAGTGTTAAACAAACCAAAAAATGTTTTAGATTTTAGATTCTTCAAAGTAGACACACAACTGATGTCTCAAACACATTAAGAGGCAAGAAATGCAAGTCATGAACTCTTGACAAGACACAGCTGTTAAACGTTTGGTACTGTATACAGGGGGCATAATTTCTCTCATGTTTTTTTGTGAATATATTTGTATTATTTTTCACATTTATTAATAAAATCAACATGCATCAAAAAACACATTCACCCTATATACACAGTCATATCAGAATATTATAATCACCCTTGGTTTGGAATGTGACATTAATTAAGTTCTACAAACAAACATGTGTTTAAATTAGGTTTAAACTGAGATTAAAGCTACGGCCCCAGTGGATGCCATTTCCGCCATTTAAACTGCACTGTTCCTTTAAGAGCATGTGGTATGTTGTATGTTGTTAAATTCATGCTGTATGCTGTGAATGTAATCTAACAAAGCTGAACATTCAGATATTTACTCAATTAGAGTCTGAAGCTCATTTTGAATAAGAAAACACATGAATAGAAACCAAAACCCCACATCACTGAAGTGTTTTACTGTTTCCCTGTTTAAACTGAACAGTAGCAAGCTTCTGACATCAGCTCTGAGCTCGTACAGTCGCAGTGTATGACAAAACACTGAAAATGCATTAACAGCATTAAAATGAGATAAACATTTTTATCCTTAATGTATTATTACCATGTCAGCTTTGACAGCCCACTGTAACTTGGCCTGGATCTGGTCTTGTAACCCTGAAGGTCGTTGGTTTGATCCCTGGGCAGGTCATGATTGAAGTAACCTAACCCCCAACTGCTCCCCGGGCGCTGTGGATAGGGCTGCGCACCCTATCCATGGCGCCCTGCTTTGGGCACATGTTCTCACAGCCTAGTGTGTAAACTAGTGTGTGTGTTTCATTGCATGGATGGGTTAAATGCGGAGGTCAAATTCCGTTGTGTGCAATCACACTGGCATAAAGTTTAATCTAATTGTAATTCTAATATTTAAATGTAAATACTTCATAAATTATAGTTATATAATCATATTTACAAAAAATGGTAAAAACATAAAAAACATAAAACAAACACCAAAAAAACATAACTCAATCATTTTAAATTTACTCACCAGGCCCAGATGAAGTTAAAACAGTAAATTAAGCTTCTGTGTTTATTGTCTATTGAACTTTATCCACTAATCATTTGTAATGTATGTTTGACTTTGTTTTACACAAGAGCACTCTTTAAATTCTTGGAATTTAATGATGAATAGCAAATGAAAACTGTGAGCTTGTCAGCTGTTTGTATCTTTCTGCTGCCCATTTGTGTAGACACACTAATGAGCAGATAGCAGCGGGCATGAACAATTAGCGCAGCCTGTATTATGCAGAAAATGGATTTGATTAGAGAGGGTCAGATCTCTCCACAGTGCTGGAGGAGCTCATTTTGCACAGTCAGCTTTTACGTGTGTGGGTGTGAAAGTGCAGCACTGTGTGTGTGTGTGTGTGTGTGTGTGTGTGTGTGTGTGTGTGTGTGTGTGTGTGTGTGTGTGTGTGTGTGTGTGTGTGTGTGTGTGTGTGACGAAATTGTTCAAGGGCATGGGGCTTCAGCAGAACTCCCTCCCTGTTTATCATAGCTGGCTAAGCATCTTATCTAAGGCAGACAGTCTTCCACTCCGTCACTCTTTTTCTCTTGATCTTTTCTTACCCCCCCTCTCTGTTTATCTGTTTCTCTCACTGTCTCTCTCTCTTTCTCACACACACACTCTTTTATAACTCTTCCTGCAGTCAGAAACCGAAACTCATTCTGTCACTCATCTCCATGTGCTTTTACACTAAATCTGCAGCTTTACAGAAATGTGGCTGCTGGCCATGTGATTATGACTACATAAGACGAAGTAAACACACCTGACGTAAATGATGAATTCTGTCCCTTCACAATGTCACGTCAGTACTAAACTCAAAACTGTGAAACAGAATCATGTTTGCAGGCACTGGTTTATATTAACAGACTTAGTTCACCTTTTGAACTCAAGGCTCATTATTCAGGTATTCAGTAGTGGATACATTATACAGTAACTTTGTAGTTCTACAATCACAGACTGTAGTCCATCTGTTTTTCTGTATACTTTATTAACCTCCATTCACCTGTTCTTTAGTGATCAGTACCCCCACAGAGCAGGTATTCTCAGCACTGCAGTAACACTGACGTGATGGTGGTGTGTTGGTGTGTGTTGCACTGGTACACCGGACAAACTAAAACTATCCAGCCAACAGCATTGTGTGGGCAGCACCTTGTGACCAGTAAACTGCTAGAAGATAACCATCAAACTGTGCAGCAGCAGATTAGTCTCTGACTTTGAATGTAGGTGTGTCTGACAGACTGGTCAATGAGTGGACACAGTGTTTAAAACTCCAGCAGCTCTGCTCTGTCTGATCCACTTATACCAGTGTAACACACCTTAACACTCCACCACCACATCAGTGTCACTGCAGTGCTGAAAATGATCCACCACCAAAATAATTCTTGGACCTCTGGGGGTCCTGATCAATAAAGAACAGGTGAAAGGAGGTTATTAAAGTATACAGAGAAACAGATGGACTACAGTCTGTAATTGTAGAACTACAAAGTGCACCTGTACACAGTAAATATGCCAGTGTTAAATCAACACTATTAGAGATAAATTAACACTGAGAGTGTTAAAATGTAACACTCTCTGTGTTAATTTAACTCTAATAGTGTTGATTTAACACTGGCATATTTACTGTGTATGATCAGTGGAGCTGATAACATGGACAATGAGTGTAGATACAAGTTTGTGTCAATGTTATGATTAATTGGTTAATTAATTTCTTATTGTGATTGGATATACTGTCCACTATGGTCATTTTAATTACACAGTAAATCTATTAGAACACTATTAGAGTTAAATTAACACTGGGACTGTTACATTTTGACACCCTCAGTGTTAATTTAACTCTAACAGTGTTGATTTAACACTGGCAGATTTACTGTGTATTCATGTTAATTAATCACATGTTAATACTTATGTGAATGAGCCAAACCACTGACCACTGTTACAGGTTTGTGTGCATCAAATTTTAAGCCCAGAAAGATGGATTTGAGGATGAGTAAGACATTGAGTGTAAATATTATCTTTTCATTTGTGTTAATATCAGCTCCTGACACTACATGGTAAAGCCTTAAATATCCAGGTTTAACACACTATCCATGTCTTACTATCAATTGGTTTAGACAATGTGCCAAGTGGCCCCTATCAGCATTCTCGCAGGGTGGGCTTAGAGGAAGTACATTCGCTGGCCTCTGACAGCTGCGGCTCAGAGATAAACAGCTAGTTCTATTCTCATTCATTACATTGCGAGATCTTACAATTGAAACTTGATGGTTTTTGGCTTGACACTTACACTGCCTATGAGTTGCCATGGAACACATTTCACTGTACAGTGGCCTGTCAGGAAGGCCCCACCTGCTGTGTGTACAGTCATGCACTGCTGAGTGACGGCTCTTTCCTGTCCTTGTGACACTCCTGCTTCCCCCCAGCTCGGGCTCTGTTATTTTTACCCACACCCATCACAGCCTTGGGTATTGTGCAACAAGAACTGTAAATCATTGAAAGGGACCTTGTCTTTACACGTTGGTGTTCCATCATCAGAAAAGAATTGAGATCTTTTACACTAGGGATGGTCAGCACGATGCTACAGTATCAGTACTTCTAATCCTGACATTTGTTTCTGTTTCAGTGCTTATATAATAGTATTGACACTATTTGTTTCTACCCGTCTTTTTAATACACATGTATGTTTTGTCTAAGTACATTATTTTAAAGCATTTTTCTTGGTGATGTGTCTTTGTGCTTGTAAACACAGCATATATCATGTAAATTAATCATGCATCTCAAATCAGTAGAATAAAAAAACTAACATTTAATTCAATTTAACTCAAAAAGGTAAACAGTAATATATTTTATATTCAATACATGTTAAATGACATTTCAAACCTTTTTTGTTTTACTGTTGATCATGAAAATCAGAAATCCACAATCTCAGATTATTAGATTATTTCATTTCATGTTTGAGTAAATTACTATTCAAACTGTATCAACATCAAAACAAAAAAAGCTTTACATTTCACTTTATTTGTAATGAATATTAAATATATCAGTTTATCTTTTTGAATTAAACATAAACATAAAAAACAGTTAAATGTCAAAAGTCAAAAAGTGAAAAATGCATTTTTGAGCTAGTTTAAAGAACAATGTTTGATTCCAAATGTTCTTCTCATTGCTTTTCAGTCATCACATGGATTCATCTCCAGCACATTTGAGCTAGCAGTAGTGCTACAGAACTTTATTTTACTAATGCTGAACACATTATCATTTTTCTTTTTTAAAGATATATTTTAGTCAAACAATGCTTACAGAATATATTCTCATATTCTAGTGATTAATAGTGTTTATTGAGGTTGTTTATGGACTAATATCTCCTATTCTAGTGATTAATAGTGTTTATTGAGGTTGTTTATGGACTAATATCTCCTATTCTAGTGATTAATAGTGTTTATTGTGGTTGTTTATGACTAATATCTCCTATTCTAGTGATTAATAATGTTTATTGAGGTTGTTTATGACTAATCTCATATTCTAGTGATTAATAGTGTTTATTGAGGTTGTTTACGCACTATTATCTCCTATTCTAGTGATTAATAGTGTTTATTGAGGTTGTTTACGGACTATTATCTCATATTCTAGTGATTAATAGTGTTTATTGAGGTTGTTTATGGACTAATATCTCCTATTCTAGTGATTAATAGTGTTTATTGAG
>BRDA01006563.1:40174-59529 GCA_036984385.1 Crenuchus spilurus
ATGTGCTTGTTAAGTCCCTACGTTCATGTATGTGGGGTAAGAAGACTCATCTGGTGGTTAGATCCCCAAGTGAGAGGCAGTGAGCTAATAGCTCCGGCTAGCTAGCATCCCCCTCCTGCATGTGTGTAAGCGTGTCAGATTACTAGAGTACATAATTGCAGTACAGGAGGCCACAGTTCAGCCCCATTTTTAAGCATTCATTTACTCATCCCTGCATATGCAAATGGTTCTAATTACACCCACTCTGACAAAAGATAAACCACAACCCACTACGCTGTATGCAAAGTAGGTGTAATTAGAACCAAGTATTGAGGCTGATACTATATTATACTACTAAACCTTTAAAAAGGTTTGTGTTCATAATTTCATGCAAAAAGGTAAACTGTCATATATTTTATGTTCATTTCACATAAAGTGACATACACTGATCAACAATATAAACACAACACACTTGTTTTTACTCCCATTTCTCATGAGCTGAAAGATCTAAGACTTTTTCTATGTACACAAAAGGCCTTTGTCTCTGAAATATTGTTCACAAATGTGTCGAAATCTGTGTTAGTGAGCACTTCTCCTTTGCTGAGATAATCCATCCACCTCACAGGTGTAGTATATCAAGATGCTGATTAGACAGCATTAATATTGCACAGGTGTGCCTTAGGCTGGCCACAATAAAAGGCCACTCTAAAATGTGCACAATGCCAGAGATGTCGCAGGTTTTGAGGGAGTGTTCGGTTGGCATGCTGACTGCAGTAATGTCCACCAGAGCTGTTGCCCATGACTTGAATGTTCATATCTCTACCATAAGCCATCTCCAAAGATGTTTCAGAGAATTTGACAGTTCATCCAACTGGCCTCACAACTGAAGACACCAGCCCAGGACCTCCATATCCAGCATCTTCACCTCCAAGATCATCTGAAACCAGCCACCCGGACAGCTGTTGCAACAGTCGGTTTGCATAACCAAAGAATTTCTGCACAAACTGTCAGAAACCTTCTCGGGGAAGCTCATCTGCATGCTCATTGTCCTCATCGGGGTCTCCACCTGACTGCAGTTTGTTGTCATATCTGACTTGAGTGAGCAAATGCTCACATTCGATGTCGTATGGCACGTTAGAGAGGTGTTCTCTTCCTGGATGAATCCCGGTTTTCACTATACAGGGCAGAAGGCAGACTGCATGTATGGCATAGAGTGGTGTGCACGCAGGCTGCCATCTGCCCTGTGGCAATAATATAATAAAATATATGACAGATTACTACATGTTAAGGTTTAACTCTTAAAGGGTTATTATTACTACATCTCAAGGATTATTATTTCCTAAATACATGGCAAACAATGCAAATTAGAGTTATTGTTAATGGTTTAATGAATTTACATTAATATTGAAAAGATCAAATTAACATTCTAAATTAAATCTAAAACCGGCGCTGATGTGCTTCTCAGATCCTTGTGAAGGTCTCTTTTGCCACATTACATTGAAACCACTGTTAATGAACACAGTAAAGGGATGGGGTGTTGTAGTCCAGACTGCTGAAGTCGAGTCAAAACATAGTGAACTGAAAACTGAACATCAGTCCAGGGTGGTGACATCCCACTCAGGAAAAAGTAAACGTCAGTCCTTTTGATTATTGTATACACATGATCAAAAACAAAATCACAGGAATGCTCTGAACAGGAATAATTGGGAGGGATATTTTACCCCCCTCTGAACTTGGAAGGAGACATCCCCCCCACCCAAACCTATGTCTATGTCTTTAAGAATTAGATTCAAGAGTAGTTTGATGAAAACATGTATTACTTTACATTTTCTTTTAACCACTTAAGCAAAAAATGCTTAAAAATGTTTATATATTAAATGAAAAACTCCTTACTGGGTCAGATTCTTTTGTTGTCTGGTATTAAACAAGATTTCTCAAAAACACAGTATAGAATATTAATTAATAGTTTACACACATTCAGCCATTAGATTCTCCCACAACATAAATCCTCAAATTTGATCAAAAATGACATATATTACCTTGCTTACAGTATCACAATAAATCACAGGTCATTACATTGTAACCCCTGTATGACCAGGTTCTTACTAATATGCGGCCATATTAAACATATTACTGTCCATTATCTCATCAAACAATATTTTAATGTGTATTCATAAAGAGTTAATGCAGCCAGTGGTGTCTCAGGGTTAGTGAGTAACAAGGCTGCTTATCTTAGGATGGGTGTAGTGCTCACTGCCGGAAAAAGTTTTATGCTAATTTTGTGATAATGTGATTCCAGCTAAGACCCGGCTGGCTCCATCTTAGAGAAACTATCACCCAATAATTGAATTACACTGCATCCCCATACATCACATTCAGATGGTGCTGACAGTATTATGTCTACTGCTTCCTCTGTCAGCAGAGCCTGGAAACCAATTAGAATATGATATATATATATATATATATATATATATATATATATATATATATATATATATATATATATACTCACGTCCAGTCAAAATTCCTAAAATATGTTCCTACATTATAAATTAATACTGAAGTCATCCAGACTATGAAGGAACACATAAGGAATCATGAGAGATATTCTACTTTGTCAACTCAACAAGTGAAACTGCAGTGGTTGATTGAGCTTCAGAGTGAGTTAGATTTAGAGTGGCGTGAATCAGAGAAATAAAGTTTCCTTTTCAGATTAAGCAAAGCTTAATGTTGTCTGTTGCTGTATGTTTATGTGTGTTTGTGTAGCTCAATCTGACACAGTCAAACAATCAATTGGTGGGATGTCCAAGTCTGAATCTGATTAAAATCATATTTTCATGATTAAAACATTGTGATAATTGAAGAAAAGGGAAAAAAATGTATTACAATTTGTTATTTTCAGTATAAAATATGCCAGTTACATGTTTTGGTGAAATTTTCTATGGCAAAGAAGCCATACAGTAGCTGTGTAAAGTTTGGACACACTCATACAATGTTTTTATTTACATTTTTTTCCTACATTGTAAATGAATACTGAAGTCATCCAGACTATGAAGGAACACGTAAGGAATCATGTAGTAAAGTTAAAAGTGTTAAACAAACCAAAATATGTTTTAGATTTTAGATTCTTCAAAGTAGACACACAACTGATGTCTCAAACACATTAAGATGCAAGAAATGCAAGTCATGAACTCTTGACAAGACACAGCTGTTAACTGAAAGCCTTTCCAGGTGACTACCTCATAAAGCTGACTGAGAAAATGCCAAGAAAGCTGCATCTAAGCAAGAGGTGCCTACTGTGAAGAATGTAAAATATAAACATATTCTGGTTTGTTTAACACTTGTTTGTTTACTAAATAATTACAGATGTGTTTCTTCATAGTTTGGGTGACTTCAGTATTAATTTACAATGCAGAAGATTTTTGAATAATGAAAAACCACTGAATGTGCAGACGGTGTGTCCAGACTTTTGACTGGTACTGTAGATAATTAAATATTCATAAATATAGGTCACTGAAGTGTACTCTGTCCAGTTATACTGTACTTTTTGTTTAAAATGTCTTTATTTAGATCAAATTACATCAAATATTTAATCATGATTCATTATAATTTGATCAAATTACTTTGATAAAAAGTCTGTACCCCTTCTCCTCTAGTGGCTGCGTAACCCTGGGCTGCGTCAGGAGAAACGTACACTGTTTGGAGACATGGTGTGTTTCCTGCTCATCACACCGCTAGCTACCATCTCAGGCTGGCTGTGCCTGCGGGGGGCCGTGGACCACCTTCACTTCTCCAGCAGACTGGAGGCTGTGGGCCTGATTGCTCTCACTGTAGCACTCTTCACCATTTACCTCTTCTGGACCCTGGTTAGTATATCCCTTATGTCGCACAGCTCATATTGTTTTCTACACAGCAAATGTAAGAGCAGAGACCAAAGACTCTGGACTCATTTTGTTGAGAAAAACTCAAAGAGCTCTTTAAATGGATTATATAGTGGCATTTTTAAACCATTAAAATTGCCATGACGCTTTAGCCTTCATGACCTTCAACAGATGAATGAGGTATAACTACAAGTGACGAGATGAAATAAGGAGAAAGGCTTTAACATCTAAGTAAAATAGAGGCGTGAGAAGCAGCAGATTGCTCTGCAGCAATCACAGAAGCTTTCAGTATGAAAGTGTAGGTTGTGACCGTGGTTTTAGACTGCAGTCAGATGTTCAAGGATAGCTGGCTGAAGAGCTCTTCAGAGAAATTCCCACACGTAGCTGCCAGCGACTCCAAATGTCCCTGAAATTAGATGTTATTTACTTGCTCTTGCAAATAAACACATTTCAGTAGCACTGTTTACTGATGGTTACTGATTGGTGGAACCTTTAAGAAGCACTTTACCTACGTCGAGGGCTTCTTATAGGCTTGTTGAAGTGCATTTCATATGAATCTCATGATTGGAATGAAAGACAGTGTGGCACATTAGAGCATTTTTGCCGTTTTCTCCAAGCAGACAGCATTGACAGCATTTCTGGAAGTGGTTGTTTGCTGACCCATTTCAGATTGTCCTCAGTGGGTGGCACTCTCTTTGGTGTAATAGCTCTCAAACTTTGGAATGCATGCTCTCTTTAGCTTTTAACCCTTAGAAGTCACTTTCAATTAAAAACATATTATAAAGGTTTATTCTGAGAGGCATCCTCTAGAGTAAAGGCTGCATCGAACAACTTAGATCAGAAATATGCAAATATGTTTTACGACAGATGATTCGTACCCATTCATTTGACATGACAAGCTTATATTGTTGTCATGTATCTGCATGAATAAGTATTACAGAAATGATCAATCATGTAATTGTGTCATTTAAATCAGGGGTTCTCAACTGGTCTCAACCCACATTTTCTCATGGTCATTAAGTCGAGACCCACTTTTATAGAATACAAACCAGACAAATTTATTTTTGAAAAATAGCCTTCAAAAACACATTTAAACATACATATGCATGTAAAGAGAATTTAAGAGATTTCAGGGGGGGACACGACTGGCTTGATTTGGGGGGTTTGACGGGGTGCTGGAACATAAATTTAATTAATATTATTAATAAATATTAATACATTACTTACAAATTATGATAAGATTAAGTGTTATTAATAATACAATAAAAAATTATATTTATCATTAATAAAATATTATTAAATATTTATAATCTGTTAAAAGTACGTAGCATAAAATTATCACTCAATTCTTTGCCTTCGAACATCATCACAAATTTAAACAGAAGAGTAACCAGCAGTGTTGCCAGATCTCGCGATAGAAACATGCAAGCAGCTCTATGAAAACAAGCCCAAAATAAGCCCAACTGGCAACCAACTACATTCGGTAAACAGTATAAAGGTAAATATTTATTATGACATTATACATAAACAACACAAAAATTATGCTAAACACTTTTAATATAAACATTAGCAGACTATGTAGGTGGCTATTTTTTGATTATTTCTTTGTTTTGAGCCATTGTATTTTGGGGCACTGAAACCCATGTTTGTTAGACTCCGTGTGCAGATTTTTTGTGCTTCTCATCTTTCAATTTATTACGGGGAGCTGGGAGATAATCAAAGAGTTTCACTCGGAAAGAAAGTCAAGCCCAAATAAGCAACTTCACGTTCAAAAACAAGCTCAAAATGCCACAACCCGCCACTCACGAGATTTGCAAGCGACTTTAGAAACAAGCCCAAAGTCGATTATAATAAGCAGACTTGGCAACACCGATAACCAGCAAATGGTGGTTACCATGGCAACGAGAATGCTGTGCACTCCACTGCCGCCTGCCTTTTCTGTGTCTTTTTTTCAATTTAAAAGACGAGGACAAAATCAGATACGCATTAATTATATATTTTTTTAATTATTACATTTTAAAATTTAATGTTTTTTTACAATCTGTCCATGACCCAACCCACCAGTTGATAATCGCTGATTTAAATAATATGGAAATATACACAGTCATATCAGAATATTATGACCACCCCTGGTTTGGAATGAACTCAGTCAGGGACATCACAGATACAACGTGACAGAGTTTACTGCATGTATATTTAAGTGAGCACACCAGTCAGTTGTAGCAGATCAGTCATGGGCAAAGGATGTGATTTGACTGATGTCAAAAAGAGAATGGTAGTAGGGTACTGGGTGAAACAAGGTGGTGGTAGCATCTCAGAATCTAACTACATGGGATGTTCTAGAGCCACCGTAGTGAAGGTGTACTCTGAATGGCCTTTTTGTACATTTAGTGCCTCCCAATGCCTCCCACAATGACTACCGTGAGTGGTACAGAGTAATCAACACACCACAGTGGACCAGTTAACCTCTATAATGAACACAGGAGCAACGAGGAAAGTGTCAGAGATCACAGGGCCACACCAGGGGTGGTTTTGACCATGTATTAAATATAATTACTTTAGTCTGATTTAGGTGATCTAAATGAATTGTTTCCAGCATTTTAAGAGTCCATTTCCACCTTATCTCAAACTATGTTGATCAGCTGAGATACTTGAAGTTTATTCCTTTAGTTTTGCACTGTAGCAGTTTATGAGGGACTGAATTGTATTTGCTGGTTGTTAGTTTTTAGCTCCATTGCAAAACTAAAGAAACCAAACCTATCTTGACTTACATTTGAGGTAAGCCGTAAATTGCGTAAATCTGACTTTTTGGTGACTCATTCCTTTAATTATTGATTACTGACCTAACAACCAGCCCAGTTCTAGACTGCATTGCCGGGGGGGAGTAGAACATAATGGGTTGGCATGCTGATGTCATATTTTTAAAGCCAGAAATATATTCAGGGCTTCGTTTGTGCAGCAGAGCTAATGATACTGGATAAACTAATGTATGAGGTAAAGAAATAAAAATATTGTACGTGTCTTCAAACTTAAATGTAAAGCATAATGATTGAAGAGTTTGTGTTGTTTATGTAAATTAATAAAGATGATCTACTTGTTGTGGAGGAGCCCTCGGAGGAGACACTGGCAAGTTCAGTGGATTTTTTTTAAATCAGAAAACGACAGCACTATAATGTATATTTATTGAAGGAAAGATTCACTAAATACTTGCAGAGAGGTGTCAAGTTAAGTCCGTGTTAGGAAAGATTAGCTGCTACTAACCAAGTTAGCAGCTTGCTTGACATCTAGCTAAGCTAGTTAAGCAACAAAAGGGTTACAAGCAAGTAACACTGAGCAACAAATCACAACAATTTTGCAAACGTTACCTTGTGGAGGTCTGTTTAAACTGGAAGAAGTGTTGAATTTGACCTTACATATCCCTGCCTCTCATGTTCACACTCGCAGGACTTGTACTGAACCATCTCTGAATGAACTTCTCCAGTCTGCTGCTTTTATATGACTCAACGAGCCAATCAGAAATAAGCAAGGAAATATCTTCACACTGCACAGCAAAATGCATTTTTGTGATTGGTTCAGGGATAATTTAAAAAAATAGCTGTTGCTGCATTGCGCTTGGGGGGGCAAAGACAAAATTTGGGGGGGGGCAACACCTAGAAAGTCTATTTTGGAGCATCCCTATTATTTGCTCCATATCACTATTGTCATTGTTTGTTAACTTCTCACTTTACCTATCTGTTGCAGGTGTCCCTCAGGTATCACTGCCGTCTGTACAATGAATGGCGTCAGACTAATCAGAGAGTGGTGCTTCTGCTGCCCAAATCACATGGAGAAACACTGAGCAACCCATCACTGCCAGGACTTCCACGGTCTAAACGGCCATCCAAAGAAACCATAGTGTGACTGGACTGAACTCTAAGAGTGGACACAGAGGAATGACCTATGCCTGAGATCTACAAAAGGAAAGCGCTGCGACTTGAAAGGACTGATTTTCTGAGAAACACTGGTTAACTCTGAAAAGACTACTGAAGAAAGCTGAAGCTGTGGATTGTTGTTTCAGATCGTTGAAGAAAGCCAACTGTAGGCTACGATCCTGCCTTTGATATTGTTAGCATGTTGCTAACATTAGTTGTGGACAGAGATGGTTGCTACCTGGAACCATTAAGCAGCAAGGATTTTCAATCCAAACTCAAGAGTGGACATTAATGTTTGTCCATTATCTGCAACTAATATTTTTATTTCTTGCTGGACTCTCATTCTTTGTGTAATAAGGTGATGTGTGCCAATATATCTATTGCTGAGAGAATGTCTTGCCAAACTTACATAATTCAAACTCATGAACTTCCTTTCTCATACTACATGTGCTAAAGTGTCTAGACACTCCTATATGAACCCATTGTTGACACAAGTGCTCATGTACACATACAGAGCTTGTATAATCTCTGTAGAAGAGCACTGCTAATAGAATGGGCTTCGCCCTACCCAATGTTATGTCAGCCATAGGGGTGTAAAGCCACCAGCACTGCGCTGCAGTGGAACTGCTTTCTCTGTGATGGACCTCCTTTTGAGTGGTGTTCCGGAATTAATTGTGCAGCATCAGTACCTGGCCACTAATTGTGTAGCACAATACAAGCAAATCCTCACAGCAATGTCCCAACATCTATGGTAAACCCTTCCTAGAAGAATAGAAGCTGTAGCTGCAAGGAAGGAGGACAAGTTCTTTAATTTGAGAAGAAATGCTGGGTGAGCAGATCTCTACAGACATTTAACAAAGCGTAGATGTGAAGCAGCTTGAGTTTAGTATAAACTGAGGTGAAGTGGCTGAAAACTCAGAGAAAGGAAAACCATATCTGGTGACTTGCACTTCATTTAAGCTTATTATTATTATTCCAA
The DNA here is from genome assembly GCA_036984385.1 of Crenuchus spilurus. NCBI lineage: Eukaryota > Metazoa > Chordata > Actinopteri > Characiformes > Crenuchidae > Crenuchus > Crenuchus spilurus. Next base: position 48,925 of record BRDA01006563.1, read on the forward strand.
GTAGACCATCAATCTTTCTTCCTCCCACCATTGCAAGGCTTTTGAGATTGTGGTGGACCATTCTTAATTGTGATGCGATGTGAAATGTGTTTTTAATAAGCGTCTCTGTACATGCAAATTGTAATATTAAGAGCCTTTCATGCTTCTTGTTTCATTGCAATTAGTTAATGACGTCATTTGTATTGGATGAACTTTTTGTTGTGGGTGACCTCAAACTCTCCAATGGCTGAGCATGAACGCCATGAGAAACATTCACACCAAGCTTTTGGCTCTAAGATAATCTGTTGTGGTGTGCACTGGGCTGAATTCTTTCAGACAAGCTATGAAGAACTCAACACATATAATCAAGTCAAATGACTGATTTTAGCTAAGGTTTCACTAAAAACCATGTGGTCTGCTCAAAAACACCCCCCACTACCAAACCTAATTCCAGCTCCATCATCCTCACTGTGATACGTAGTTAGTTCAAGTTTGATTTTCTTATTCAGATGAAAGGGCTTGTAGATTGGGCAGACACCAACAATATTGCTTCAAAATGAGTCTGAACATGTTGCAGTGAATCTTGTTTTCCACTTAAGTTTACCATAAACGTAAGTTCATTACGGTGTTGATTTTTTTATTTCTGTAAAATTAATAAAAATGTCAAATGTTTCCACATCTGCATGGGTTTTCCAGTAATGATGATATGAACACTGCCTTTAACTTAAACATATGCAAAGTTTGGATAGCCCTGGTTTATATTGCATTACAATATTACAGCAGGTTGTAAGAGAGAGATAGAGAGACTGGAAGAGTCACAGAAAGGCAAAGAAGTGGATGTCCTTTGGCCACATCCCACACTGATGCCCGCTTCATTGTGAACAGCGCTCTGCAGAACCGGATGATGAATGCCACACAACTCCAGGCACATTTAAGGGAGGTGAGAGGTACCAAAGTGTCACGTCAGACCATTCAAAACCATTTACATCAGCATGGTCTGTGTGCTAGACGACTTGCAAGAGTATCTGACCACACCATCAGGCACAGGCGTAATCTTGCATGGGCCAGTGAGTGTTTACGCTGGACAAGGGACCAGTGGACCTCAGTGCTGTTCACTGATGAAAGTTGATTCGCGCTGAGCAGAAATTAGGCTGGCAACAATGTTGGAGATGTGAGGGAGAGCGCTATGTATCAGCCACTGTCATTAGACAGGCCTTTGGTGTTGGTAGCAGCATTAGTCAATACAGAACAGCCCTACACTTTGTGAATGGTAGAGTGACAAGCCCATAGTACTTGAATAACATTAATCCAGCCATTGTCCCTCTGTGTGAACAACACAAATGTCATTTCATCTTCGTGGATAACTATGATCCAGTTAATAGAGGAAAAAACATTGTTAAGGAATGGCTGCTGGAGGCTGGGGTACCTCAAACGTGGCCTGCACTTTCTCCAGACCTGAATCCCAAAGAAGACCTGTGGGATCAGCAGAGTTGCCGTGTAGAAGCTCATAACTCTGTATCCCAGAACCTCAATGACCTGAGGGCTGCCCTTCAGGAAGAGTAGGCAAGTCGACTTGTAATTGATGCTCAAAGGCACATGACCTTTGTTGGGGTAAACCCACCACTGTTGTTGGCTTTTGTTTCAATAATTTTTTTTTTAAGTAATTACCAGTGCATGCTTCTACTCAAATGCCCTACTTTCATGGAGATAACTGGCATGAACTTATATTTTCTATAAATTTCTCCCGAAAGCAAAATATGCCTTTTTTGTGAGCACACACACACGCACACAAAATGGGGCACCATTCCTGCAGAATGACTTGACCAGTCCACTAAGACATGACCAAGGTTTTAAGCTACAGCCAACCCACGGTGTGGTGAAAACTTATCTGGCACAGGCTAGACATATACATTACAGGCTTAAAAAGGCATTCATTACAAGATTACAGGTAATTCAATACACTTGCATAAGCAGCGATAATCAAGATCGTGTCACTGTTAAGCAGAGATGGAGTCCTGAAAAATCCTACTTAAAGTACTGTTAATATTAAATAAAAGCAAGCTTGTTCACAGAACATCTACGCATAATTTTGATTTACTTTTTTTTTTTTTTTTAATTTCCATTTATCAACTTAACCTGATATGCTAACTTTTCTCAGGGCAGAAATGGTACAGAGAATAGGATTATTATTTTCTCCATTATAGTGCACCTTTAGTTGCAGGATATATAGCTTGCCAACCCCCTTTTTGGTGTTTGTGAGGGTAGACAACTAATAAGTTTACAGTAGCACTACACTGGACAGACTACCAAACAGCCAAATAAAGAGCCTTAAAGATAAATGTCAAACATTACTTGGTGATTCAATAAGGTAGTTGTATAGGTCAGTAGGAGGCCTCTGGCCACTGAGTGGCATTCATTCATCCACCCACTGATGAAATGGACAACTCGTTTCATTATTTTTTCCTACAGAAGAATTCTGATCACTGATCTACAACAATTATTCTTTGCCTGACTGGCCAAATAATGTGTGGTCCTAATAGTTAAATCAGAACAAACCTACTACGCTATTAACTGGCAAAAACCTAAATTTGTATTTACTGCCAAACTAGAGGGGCTGCTTTCACCCAAAAAGTGGTGGGGCATTACACAAATTCAAAAGTACCCCCATGTACAGCTCTCATCAGTGGCAATAAATGAAAACCTTTGAGCAGGAAAAGATGCACATTCCCATACTGGTCAGTGCCAACATCAAATATATGAAAGAAACCTTCCCAAGACAGGCTAGATAGAAAAGCCACAAAATTTATTAACCTTTTAAATAGTAAAGGTCAGAGCAAAACAAGCATGCAAATGACATGACAACCCACAAGTCTAATAATGGTTAAGATGAAATCAAAATGTAGGCATAAAGACTACTGTCAGTTAGAAAAGAGACAAAATCGCATAAAACATTTAAGCACTTCCAACCACAGCCAGAATCTTACAGAGGTAATTATTCATACGTGATGCGGCTGCACTCAGCTTCATTAGTATGTGCGAGTGTCTAAGCTCAATGAAGTAGATGCTGTGTAGCCAATGAAGAGTGCATACATAACTGCTGGTACAGTAGCTCAAGAAGACTGTGATGCTAGCTTCCACATTGTAATGGCTCAAAAAGATCAACAGAACATATTTGCAGGGAGTAATTCTCAGTGTATACTGGCATGTTCACCAACTCAAACAGTAACCCTCAGTTTCAAAGTGACATGAGGATAAAAATATATATATATATATTTAAAAAAAACTTGAATACTTGAGTCCAATAATTCCAAAAAGGTTACAATCATAATAGTTTCTCAGTTTTGTCTTCCTACTGAGACTCCAGACTGACACCATGTGGTGAATTGCAGACCCCTGTTGGAGTGTCAGTCCTCATGACTTAAACATACATAACTATGTAAATGCACACACTGCACAGCCTGCTCTTCAAAAGTGATTTCCAACTGCAATCCATTTTGCCCTCGAGCTAGTCTACATTCCTTTATATGCAACACAACCTCTCCAGCTAAAAACTAGAAAGCTAGTATAAAATTATAACTTTTCTATAAAGAGGCCTTTAAAATGCTATCTTTAAAAAAAGAAATACACATAATAAAAGGTAAGATCACAGCACCTGGAGGACTGGGTGATTTTGCAAAAGCTGCCTAAGCCTATCACAGAACTCTCAGTCTCACTAAAGAGTCCTCCACCCATCACAAAGTTTTGGTTCATACAAAGCAAGTTGTGATGCATACGTATGCACTTTTGCATTCACGTATAAAATAAGAATAAAAATGTACCAAAAACAGGTTTACAATCATTTAAAACTATGAGAAAAAAAAATCACTTTATAATACACTAGTGATACAAAAATAGTTCTGAGGTGGTTATAGTATTGGCAGCTGAGACTGGTTGTAGTGGAAGGATAGTGTTTCTGTGCTCACATGATTGAGCAGCCTCTCTTGGCAGCACGTGGATCTCCCTGCAAAAAAAATAAAAATTCACTTTCCCCTCACATTCCATTAATAAACTGACAAGTGACTGACACACACACACATGAAAGCACTGCCTGAAAATGATTATTTCTTATGAGAAGCAGCACATTAGATCATGAAAGAGATGTCAAACAAACAGGATGAAAAATTTTACAGATTTTACCTAAACCATGACTGCAGCGACCACATTCCATTACAGAAACGTGATCCAACTTCAGGTCTACTGAGAGAATCAGTATTGTTACTCAAGTCACTATTAACACACACGGCATCTAACCTGCTGGTGGAAAAGGTGTTCCTCAACAACCTCCACACCTTCATCCTCATCTTCCTCCTCTACTATGGCAGTCTTGTACACTGTACTTCTTACAGCCACTTCCTGTAAAGAACAGAACAGTTAAAGGACATCTATGCTGTCATCTGCTGGACAATAAAGGAACTACAAGGCACTACACACAGGACACCTGTTTAAATTAGGGGATACCAGTCATTCACAAAGGGTTATTATAATCAGACAGAACACTACCCATATATATAAAATAAAATCCTCATGTAATCACAATCGCAATAAGGAATTGGGTAGTGTTCTGTCCGATTATAATAATATTCATTTTTTGACAATTTTTATCTTTTCCCCAATGTAGTAGTAGCCAATTAGCCCATCCCATTCTTTAGGACTCTCCCCATCACTTATGCAATGTCCCTGACACTAGGAGAGTGAAGACAAGCACAAGCCTCCTCCATTGCATGCGATGCAGCCACCGCCACTTTTCGGACTACCGCTGATACACAGTCGCTGGGGCGTCAACGTGCTTAGAGGAAAGCGCAGGATTCCCAGCTCCAAATGGACCAATCAGTACACGGACATTGCAATGTGAAAGTGATAGGGAGCGAGAGAGCACGGCCAATATTTGCTCTCAAACAGCATGACTGGGATTTGAACTCGTGATCCTCTGGTCATAGTGTCACAGCATCTTAGTCTGCTGAGTCACTCGGAGCCCTCATGAGGCTATATTTATAGCCAAGTTTGGCGACGCTACAGGTAAAAGGTTTTACCTCTCCCTCTGCATTGCTCAAGACCACCTTCACATTCTCCCCAGTTCCCCAGGAACTCTGATTCTTCCAGATGAGGTCAGTTGGAGGGCTAGAGCTCACTCCAGCATTAGATGCCCAAATCTGTCAAAACAGAAAAGTATGCATCAAGAAAGCAAATGTCAGTCAGACGGGAGGAGAAAAACTACAAATCAAAGAGCATCTTTAAGAGCTCCATCTTCAATTGTGAATTTTAGCCATATTAATTTTATTCCATAACAATACTAATGTGATCATACAGCTCATGATTTGATTAATAATATTTAGGTTCTTGAGTTAAAATTCTATTTTTAACTAAATTGAAATGAAAAACATTCGTTTGGACAACTTACTAATGAGTCTCGAGCCGAATTGTGGAATAATTAACATGCTGAAATGGGTCATTTAGTGAAAGTTTATCCATTTTGCACATGGTCATATTTGCACTGTTATAATGCACTGTTGCACTAGTACAATTCATTAAACTGGTGGTGCAAATAAAGCCCAAATGAAAAGCTGTTAGTGACTTACAGTGACTTTCTGACCAGCCTTCAGGACATATTTGGGAGTGAACTTGTAGGTAGCAGATGTATCTCCAATAGTCCTGGTCATCTCAAAACCTACCATTGGCTGGTCCTAAAAAAGATCACTTCCTGCATTAGAATCAAGAATCATCACAGCAAACACCTGCTAGAAAGAACTTCAGTATGCAAAGACTGCTGCTGTAAAATGACAGATGCCAAAAACATTTCAGTCCAAGCTGAGAGAAAGTTTAAGAACGTCCCCTGCCACTGGCTGACCTGATCTGAACTGTTGTGGACACGGATGAACTTGCCGTCCACATCAAGCTCATCAATGCAAACGTTGCCGGTGGCAGAGGCCGAGTGTGCAATGCTGACACTGCTGCTGGCTTCAGACTCCTCTACATCTACACGCTTCCTCTTTCCGCGTGTTGTCCGAACGCTGCGGCTGGACGAAGCCCGAGACACAGTCACACGAGAAGATGGGCTTGGAGAGAGTTTCAGCCTAAGCAGCAGAGAGAAACAGATGGTATGAGAGAGAGCATACAATGTGAAAATGGATACAAAAGGGAGAGGGTTCCAAGTACCCTAATGAAGGGTTTAAAGCTTCCATAGCTGATTATTAAAGCAACAGCAGTGAGGCACAATTTACAGAAGTCAACAAGCTGCAAAAATCCACTGCAGTGTGTGCAGCCTTATCTGACACGTGTGTGACAACAAAGATGATTTAAGTTGTTTAAAAGATAAAGATGGAGACCAATTGATGAAACAAGCAGAATGGAGGTGCTCCTGCTTGTTTGGAAGAAAACCACACTGGCCACCTCAGACTACTTTAAATAGGAAAATAAAACTTGTAAACTAGACACTTTGCGTGAACAAACGCATGGAGCTTCACATTTGTAGCATTTTGAATGAAATGACTAAGTAAGCAGACATCTCTAATGTGTAGGTTGTGAGGTGCAGTTCACTCCCCCATCATCGTGCATGTGTGAAGACATTCACTTCCCAGTTTCCGTGCTCAAATGTGCTTGTGTGCGAGTCTAACCTCTCTTCCTCTCCTTCAAGCAACTTCCTGTAGGCATTGATCTCCATGTCCAGGGCGAGTTTGACATCCAAGAGCTGCTCATACTCCTCCAGCTGGTGCTGCATCTTGGCCCGGATCTCTGCAATCTCGCGCTCTTTATCAGCCAGCATTCTGCGACTCAGGTCCTTCTCTTGAGCCAGAACAGTCTCCAGCTCGTTGATACGATCCTGCCAGCCTCGAGCCTACTCACACAAAAGATGCGGCAAGATTGTAGTGGAAGGACAAAAAGAAAAGTAATCAGTGCCATTTCCTGACGACTGACAGCATGTAGGCTGACTGAACAGGTCATATTTCTCTTTTCCCTGATTTTACTCAAACCTTATACAGTTTTCGTTTTGTCCACTCCTCCTGTTCTGCTCCGTCATTTACATGTTCCTGTCTATCAACTCCTCCAATGTAGCTGCTCAACCTGCCTCTCATTCGTGTTCCACAGTAAACCCTACACTGCTAAAGCACAACCAGCCATCATTCTGACACTCATATTATAGGGAAAAAGCTGACATAACTCAAATGAAACAAGTGCCAAAAATGGGGCACATGCCAAGCACAACATTGTCAACACAGCCTGTAGACAAGAGAACAGCCTGTTAACAAGCTGATTTCTCTTCACAACAACAATTTGGATGTCACAGTTTTATCAGTGGCATCCAAACAGGCAGCTGATCTGAGTCTTTACAGTCAATGGGCCTGGTTAGTGACTTACTACCTTTCAAACAGCATTCTTTCAGAGCACCTGACCAGTATGTAGCAAAGGAAGATCCATTCACATCTTTGCATGAATATCAGAACTTAAATACATATAAAATTACTAGAACAAACATAAACAGGACTGAAAAAGAAAACTGGTTTGTTGCTGTTTTATACATTAAGAAAAGCAGAAGTGACATCAAGCAAAAATGCTTCAACAATGTTTGCTATGAAACTGACATTACTTTGGCAAAGCTGGTCAAACCTACATAAAAACAGGAAGTTCTTAGTTGCTCAAGCTTTTTCATGACTTGTTCAGGGTACCGTTACGCACTTTACTCAATGAGCTTAGATGCATTTTTCAATAATATACAGCTTACATAACCCCAACCATATAATTAAGAGCTTGTATATACAGTAATCTGCACAAAACGCACTGACTCCTTGGCATTTAACATGGGGTCCCCATTTTACTCAATCACTAACAGTGTGTACATTTCCCAGTCACAAGACACAGTAAACACAGAAAGTATATGATCTGTACCTCCTTCTGCAGGCTGGACAGCTGAGCTGCCAGGCTCTCAATCCTCAGAGCAGACTCCTTCAGCTCCTCCCGAGCCATGCTGGCTGAACTGCTGTTCATCTCCGACGACAGACGCACGTTCTCCAGCTGTAACGCACAACAGATCGCTCAGTAAGTCTTGCGAGAGGAGCTCAAACTTAATGTGCGCTAAACAACAGAGGAACTGAAGAGCAAAGCTCAGAGGCTGGAAGGAAGTGCAAAGTTAGCACTGCAGATGGTGAAAGAGTCAGAGGTGTGAAGACTAGATTAGATTAAAGAGAGAGAGAAAAAAAATGGGGTCCAGGTACAGATCTGTACTTAAATTAAGCAATCAAACATTAATACAGACACGTTATACAAACATCGTACTCCGTGAACTTCAACTCCGTATGCATTATTTCTTGTAGCCGTGGAATTTTCCTAGTGCAAAACTGCCAGTCTTCAGCAGATGCTAGTAAACCAAGGGAGACATTTGCAATAAAGTGTACAAAATGGTTTATGAATTCCCACACAGACACTGCTACAACACATCATGCAGACTTAAGTGAAAGTGAAAGCATTTCAGCAAAATGGATGACAAACTTTCACTTCTTATAGTGTTTTCTGGCTTTTGTAAAAAATAAAATACCAACAAATTTTTGAGGATGTTCATTCACATAAAAGCACATTGAGTAAGTTTGTGATGTATTAAACAAAAAAAGGACTTCTAAACATGTATACATGACCTCATTCATCAGGAAGTCATCACTTTTACATCATTTTAGAAATGAAGCACCGTCACCTTCTGCAAGCTTCAGATTCTATTTATATTTCCCTGAAATACAAAAGTACAATTTCTAATGAGACTGAAGAACCTGCTAACCACTAGAAGCACAGAACTAGAGATGCACATATTTACTGGTTCAAAGTTAAATGAAGTTAAAGATGCAAATTTGAAAAATCAGGTTTGATCAGTTAGAAATCAGAACTTAACACTTCATATGTACTAGTTCAACATAAAACCCAATCAGCACAACAAAGAAGCAATACCTAGAAATACCTAGAGGCCCAGTTTTGGTCAATCACTGGTTTCCATCAAATACATGGAACTCTAGACTGCTGGAACAGGTCCATTTGGAAAAAAAGGTGACAGGTTAATGTTTGTGAGTGTAACGTTAAAGTAAAGAAGCTTCACCTTGGCCAGGTATGTCTGCTCCATCTCCTCCTTGTAGAGTTTGACTTGGTCATCATGCTGCTGTCTCATATCTGACAAGGCCTGTGCCAGTTTGAACTCGTACTCCATCTGACGACCAGAGTCCACCTCCACCAGTCTGGTCTCATGTCTGCGCCGGGTGTCCTTGATCTCCTGCACGTAAAACCAACAGTGATGAATGGTCAACATAAAGGCACAATAGGCTTGTATCGAAATATCTTTGTCCCTTGCATGAGAGTACACAAAACATGGGGAGGGAACACAGAGTCAACAAAACTGAGGTTATGGAAAGGTGAGAAACAAAACAGCAACAGTAGACAGGCTTTGACAGAAGATGAAGTATAAACCTGACCTCCAAAAAGGTTTATAAGGCCTGCAAAAATACCAAGAATAACGTCCTGATACTTGAAACTAAATAGATACTCTGACTGTATAAAAAAATATATAAATTAAAAACACTCACCACTGTGTTTAACAACAAACGTTGGATAGAACACACTCCCACATTTTTGAGCATCAAAAAGGTTGAGATTTTGATTCTTGGTACAGCTCGTGTCTAACTAAGTGCATTTTAGTTAAGGACCCAACACCTATTTGTGCTCATTTCTTTTTTGTTATTATTTCAGTTTCATGTGAAAAAAGCTGCAACACCCACCTTGCACGAGTTACTAGCTTTACAGCGGAAGACAACAGCTTATGCTGCTGCCAGTCAGTGTTTATTCTGTGCAGCTAAGCAACAGTTTCATGTTTCAGCTTATTTATTACCCTACCATCAGACTGGACTAGTATTCTTTAAATGAAAACTAACCCAAAATTATCAGATTAAAGTGGAATCTACAAAATCTACAGGAATAACAAGGAAACTCATTCATCTCAAATTCTCTGGAATGTCACTAGCCTAGTCAATACTCCTCCCTCAAGGTGGCAATGTCAGTTTTCCATATCATTTTTCTTTTGTGGTATAACATTCTAGTACACTGACCTGCTCCTTTTTCACATGTCTCTGCAGTCACCCTGAATTCATGTACAGTACTAACAATTATTTCATGTGGCACAGTTTCTCTCAGGTCATTAAGTGTACCATCACTCAATCAGCATAATCAGATTGTGGAACACTGTCCTCAGGGTCAGTTACAACCCTGTCAATGAAACATTAAGTCAATACTATGTGTCTGCAATATAGCACGTTTCAAGAGCTGTGAACAAAAGGGCTCATAATTCTTAGTGTTAACAGAGACTGCTGAATGTTGTGATTAACATATTGCAAATAAACTTCACATAAAACATAGCATACCGCTTCTGGTTTGGCAAGATTCAATCCAAACTATAGCATTAGATCAAGTTCAGTCATGTCACACGCCGTCATCGCTTCGCCATGGTAGGCTGCACAGATGAGTCACCTCTCTCCAATGCCATCTGTCTCTGGTTGCTTGTAGCAGGCGAGCACCTGATAATCCAGTCCACGTCTTGATGTTATCCATCCAGGTTATTCTTGG